>CAUYQV010131942.1:0-24339 GCA_963574575.1 Galagoides demidoff
GGCGGGCGCCTGTGGTCCCAGCTACTTGGGAGGCAGAGGCAGGAGACTCGCTTGAGCCCAGGAGTTGGAGGTTGCTATGAGCGGTGATGCCATGGCACTCTACCCAGGGGGATAGCTTGAGGCTCCGTCTCAAAAAAAAAAAATAACCTATCTACTCCTCAGAAGTATTTATAAGTAAACAACTAGTTATCCATATGTTATTTGTGAATTTCCAGTTTTTTAAAAAAGAATTTCAAGTCAAAATTCAGCTATCATGTAAAGATTTTCATGTTTTTCCAAAAACATACTTTAAAAAAGTACACTTCCTGATATAAACTATACAGATGTGGTTGGTTTGGCACATCTCAGCTGAGTGGACGCTATCCAAAAATAGAGCCAAATTTCTTCAAAGACTGTTCACATGGAGTGTTTTTCCATTGCAAACTGCATCAATTTTATGCACGCTGCATAAAAACAAAGTAATAAGTTAAGTCAATATTTCTGTGGCTTTGCAATGTCCTTCCATTTTTGTTAAGTGATATAATGGCCTATATTTGAAATCTTCACCTTAATTTTTTTTTTCTGACAGTATCTACGTAGGAAAAACTCTGTATTAGTTTCCTATGGCTGCTGTAACAAATTACCACAAACTTGGTGACTCAAAGCACTGAGCATTTATTTTCCTGCAGTTTCAGAGGCCTGAAGTCCAAAATAAATTTTAGTGACCTGAATCAAGGCATTGGTAGGGCTGTGCTCCTTGGAATCTCTAGGGGAGAATGTGTTTCCGTACCTTTTTAGCCTCTAGAGTCCTTGGTTTGTGGTCTCTTTCTCCATCTATAATGCCTATAACATAGCATCTTCAAAACTCTCTCTGTGCACTGAGGTTGGCATATAACCTTTCTTTTGTGTAAAATCTCCTTCTGCTTCACTCTTACGAGGAAAAATGTGATTGTGTCTTGAGACTACCCAGATAACCTAGGATAATTTCCCAATCTCAAAGTCTTTAATGTAATTATATTTACACAGTCTGTTCTGCCATATAAGATTATCATTCACAAAATTCCAGAGATTAAGTCCTGGATATGTTTAGGGGCCATTAATCAGCATACCACAGACTCCAAATTTGCAGTTCAACATTTAGTTTATAACCTGTAAGTCTCAGATTGCTAGCCAACTGGAAAATTACTTCTAGGGCTCCAAAAACTTTATGGAAATAAACAATAAGTTACAAGTATGACAATTATCATTTACAAATTAACGTACATGCCATTTGTTATTCATAAAATACAAATGTATTTTGTAAAGAGATTCAAGGGGGCTACTTTGGACAAGTTATTTCTCAATAAAATACTTTTTTGTATCCCATTCATCCCTTTTTAACAAAAACTATCATTAGAAAATGGTAATTTACAGAAATACAAAACATATAAAGCATATAAAGTATAAATAATATATATAAAGCAGAGCATCTGCTATGTAATAAGGGCTTACTAAATGATAGCAATTATTATTGTGTTGGATGTTCCACAAGCTGATGGATGTACTCCAACACTAAAAGCTAATCACAGGAGGCTTTTCTCACTGGGCAGGAAAAACAAAGCAAAAAAGATGGAATTCAGTCACTTTTCCTCTTTTTATTTGCTTATAATTTTCGTTTAAAACTTTGATACCTGTTACTACTAGACTGTTAGTGAATGCTAGCAGATGACAGAGAAGCCAAGGAATATTAGGGGGAAACTAGGAACCAGCCAATCATGTTTAGTTCAAAAGCTTATCTGGGATACATGTGCTTGGGGCTGTGCTTTTATATTTTATACTCAAACAACAGTCATGTCTTTGCCACTAAAATTGTTCTTCATTTATAGGAATCGATCAAATGCATCAATATTTTACAGTGTTTTTCAAAGAGCACCATAACCTCTAGGTATACCAGCGTCTGGACAAGACTGAGGGCTGCTAATGGGAAACATTCTCTATTGTAAAAGAGCTCACATTCAAGATGGACTAAAATGGTGGCTCTAAACTCTGGCTGTACTTTAAAATCTCCTGGGGAGCGCTAAAAATCCCAATCTCCAGGCTGCACCTAATACCAATTAAATACGAATTTCCAGGGTGGGACCCATGCATCAGCATTTTAAAAGCTCCCCAGGTAATTCCGGTGGGCAGCTGTTGTTGAGAACACTAGGCTATTATGTGGTCCCAGTAAGGAATACAGTGTAAATTCAGAGAAGAGAGAGTTTCTCAATTAGCAGAGGAGGAAGAAGATGGAAAACCAACTGAGACTTGCAAACTGCGCACAAAAGAAGGATGGGGGAAAGGCAGAGTGACAGGGGCATGAGGGGTAAAAAACACAGAAACATCTGAAAGTTTTCATTATGGGATTAAAATAAACCTGGTGGTAAAAGGAAGATCCCCTTCTCCAGCCCATTTGTTTTTGGGGGATTTCCGCCTCTCCCACTATATCCTGGCATCCAGGTCTTAACATCTCCCCACAATGAGTTCTTTTAAGAACAGATTATTGAGTCTTTCTATTTAGAAACAAAAGGAACAAACTAACAGAGTATGGAAATATCTAGAAGTAAAGGACCAAGACTCAGCATCTTTGAATCAAATGGCAACTTTATAGCCTGAAATGTATATATATATACATACATTTATGTGACTTATGCCTAAGTCACATATATTTTTGATTAAGACTGACTCTTTTTAAATTTTTATTCATACATATTTTTTCAAGACAGGTTCTTGCTATGTTACCCAGGCTGGTCTTGAACTCCTGGGCTTAAGGGAAAAAAAATCAATTCTTCTACAGGCATTACCCACCCACCTTGCCAGCACTAAAGAACAAAACAAAATAGTCTATATTTAAATAACTCAGAAAATTCTTTTGAAAAAAATGACCAACTTTTCCATAATCATTATGAAACAATCTAGTTCTGGCAAATGAAACAACCTAAAACCTGCTTATCAAACCTGGGACTTTTGGTCATTTATACACTAGTTCTTTTAATTGCAGACATATAATGACTTGATAGCACCTTGTCATGCACTGATTAGGAACCAATATTAAGTGATACATGACTCTGGAAGTAATGGGAAAGGAAAGATTTGTATGTAGCTAATGCTTATGTAGATAGCATTTAAAATGTTTCAGACACTCTTTTAAGAGCTTTGTATACATTATCTTATTTACCCCTTACACTAACCAAATACTTTTTTAAATCATCATTTTACAGATGGGGTCATTAAGCATACACAGAGATTAAGCTACTTGCTGAAGTTTACAGTAAAGTAAATAGTGGCGCTGAAACTGAAACCAAAGTGGTCTGGCTTCAGAGCCCACACTTTTTTCTGTAATGATTCTTAATCATGACAATATTGATGCATTTTCTTCATTAAAGTATTTTCTGGAGAGAACATAACTAAGCCTATTTATATTTTTTTTATCAATTTTTCTATGCATTAAAGCTAAAATACTATGTAAAATTGTCACTTTTACTCTTAATTTGCTTAAATTATTTTAATCAAAATAATTTTCTTTGTAAAGATTATAATGAAATTTATTTTGTATGTATATGTAAATACACACACACAAATATATATGTAGTTTTACTTTTACAGCCATTATTTCTATGCTGTCTGATTTGCCTTGGTTTTATTTGATAGATCTGTATAGTGCAAGATTTCATTCCCCATTCCATTTCCAGTTAATGACATGTTTTCCTTAGTGTGCTTTTATCCATTTCCCATTTTGTGTCCCTGATAAATTCTACTGAGTCTCATTTATCACCTCAATTTTTGCAGTTTTTTTTTGAAAAAAAGGTGTGATTCCTGGTTTTCATCTTATTCTACAATTTTTTTTTTATTATCAAATGCACTTGTCACCTTTTCTAGCTTTATTTTGTGCTAATGGTTTTTACAAGTAATACAAGTATTTATAATGAATTGGGTAAATGCGAATGTTTTATACTGGTTTCTTACTTAATCCATGAGAGATTATGAAATTCGATATTCTAGGACCTCTCTACTGAACAGTCTTTATTTGGGGTTTCATCATTGTCAGGATCAAACTGACGAATTCACAATGCCCTGTTTTAGTGAGGGTAGGAATCGTTATTTCAGTTTTATAAGATGTCTGAGTTTGTTGAGGCTGCTGCAACAAAACACCATAAACTGGGTCACTTATAAACTACAGAAATTCATTTCTCACAGTTCTGGAGGCTGGGAAGTCTGAGATCAAGGCACCGGCAGATTTGGTCTCTGTTGAAGGTCCATTTCTTTGTTCATAGATGGTGCTTTCTTGCTGTGTCCTGACATGGTGAAAGGAGTGAGCTAACACTCTGGAATCCCTTTGAATTAGGATGATAATCCCATTCATGAGGGCTCTGCCTTTGCGATCTCTAATCACCTCCCAAAGGCTCCACCTCCTAATACCATCACTTTGGAGGTTAGGATGTCAACAGATGAATTTTAGGTGGACACAAACATTTAAACCATAGCACAGGTATACCTTAAAAATAGGTATTGGAGGTAATAGGATGGTAGTAGAATGGTTTTTGGAATCACCCATATGGATTAATTAAATCTATACTCAGGCACTTACAGCTGTGTGACCTTGGGCATATGACCCAACCTTTTAAGCCCCAATGCCTCCATCTATGAAATGGGGATAATATAGAGTTATTAACAGAATTGAATGAAATGATGCATAAAAATCACTTAGCATACTGCCTGGCTCATAGGAAGGAATTAATAAATGTTAATAGTTTGGCAGCAGTACTTCTGTTCTTTCATTACATCCTATACTGTGCTAGGCAATGAGGGGGCATAACAAATCCTCAAGGGGCTTAGAATATTCTTGGTGAGACAAAACAAATGCATAAGAAAATAATTAGAAGAGCACTTTTGTTAACACAGTTTCAGGCACAAAGTAAATGCTGAAAGAATGTTAGTTATTGTGATTTCTATTCCTTCCCAGCAAGCTTTCTCTGGATGAAAACAGAAGGCATCTTGTGACAATTTCTTGGGACTAGCATGTGTCATCTGCACCAAATTTATGAGAGCAGCAGCTCCCTAATTACTGCATACCCTCCTAAGTGGAAAATCATAAGATCTAGTGTTTTGGGCTCCTGGGGTGCAATTTCCAAAGGCTCTGATAGATCCTGATCTCTTTGGTCCCTCAGAGATTCTTTATACCACTTTGCTTCCTGGCAGGAGTCAAAGAGTACCAGCCCCAGATATTTAGGCCTTTGGGTTAAGTTTACAATATGTTTAAAATATAAACTCAGCCTAGGATGGTAGTAACATAATTTACATCTTTTTTTTTTTTTGAGACGGAGCCTCAAGCTATCCCCCTGGGTGGAGTGCCATGGCATCACAGCTCATAGCAACCTCCAACTCCTGGGCTCAGCCTCCCAAATTGCTGGGACTACAGGCGCCCACCACAACGCCCGGCCGTTTTTTGGCTGCAGCCATCATTGTTGTTTGGCGGACCCGGGCTGGGGATTCGAACCCACCACCTTAGGTGTACGTGGCTGGCACCTTAGCCGATTGAGCCACAGGTGCCGAGCCTATAATTTACATCTTATCGAACACCCTCCATTTGCTAGATTTCTTATTTATAATTTCATTTAACCTCACAAGAAATTTTTCAGAAGTAGGCATTACTAACCCCATTTTCTTTTCTTTCTTTCTTTATTTCTTTTCTTTTTTTTTTTTTTTTTTTGAGACAGAGCCTCAAGCTGTTGCCCTGGGTAGAGTTCTGTGGCATCACAGTTCATACAACCAACAACTCCTGGGCTCAAGCGATTTTCCTGCCTCTGCCTCCCAAGTAGCTGGGACAACAGGCGCCCACCACAACGTCTGGCTATTTTTTGTTGTAGCTGGCATTGTTGTTTGGCAGGCCCCTGCTGGATTCGAATCCATCAGCTCAGGTGTATGTGGCTGGTGCCTTAGCCGCTTGAACCACAGGCACCGAGCCACTAACCCTATTTTCAAATGAGGAAATGAATGGCAGGTGGGAGCTTGGGTATTTTGTCCAAATTCAAGTCTTATGACCCTGAGCCTTTACCTCTCTGCTCTATTACTCCCCCCTCCACTTTCTTGTTTTCTGCATGTTTATTTCTAGCAAAAGTAAATCTGACCTGCAGGCCATATGAGAGATAGGTGGTAACAACAAGAATGCTTAATGTGCCAAAGTTATCAAAGCTCAACATGCAGGCTGATTGAAAGTTCCCCATGAGTTTAGGCTTTACAGATTCAGACGTTCAGTTTGTTGAGTTCAAAAGTGGTCAAGTTTGGGTCATGTTAGTGCTTCACACTAACTGCACTTGCAAAAGACTGGCATAGGAGAAACCAGGGAGTTTCCTTTATTAATTTACAGCTGAATCTGGGAGGATAATGTCTTATCTGTCATTTGCTTAAGGCATTCCTTCTGGATGGATGGAGGGGGGAACCATATTATGAATGGGAAGATTGCTTGGTGAATACAGAATCTGAACAAAGGGAAGGGGTGTTCTCTAGTTCTGCAGTTTTATTTTCATCACATAAGCATGGCTAAATGGATGTCTTTCACTACTTCAAGGCTATTGTCTTTCAATAACTCAGAAAGGGCCAGAGGCCACTCTTCTCTGAAAACTAACAAGTTATTCCCGTCTTGAATTCCCATTTCCCCCAATTTTCCATTCCCATTCCCCCTTTATAATTTTCACCATGACCTCAGATCATGCCAGAGAAATTCCAATGCAATTGGAAAGATTACAATTTTTCACTGTCGTCACATTCCAATTACTCTGGTTTCTTGGTTGACCTTGAGGAAAATGCAAGTCTTTCTGATAAGATTCCTATTTATGACACATTTACAAACCTCCCAAAGAAAGCCACTTCCAAGAAGGCCAGGCACATCCCTTATGAATCAATTCTACTTTCGATTTTTAAATTTTTTTTATTAAATAGTAACTGAGTATGTTAATGCATTTATGGGTTACAGTGTGCTGATTTGATATACAGTGTAGAATGCTTACATCAAACTGGTTAACATAACCATCACCTCACTTGCTTATTTGTTGTGTTAAGACATTTATGTTTGGGCAGCACCTGTGGTTTAAGGAGTAGGGTGCTGGCCTCACATACCAGAGGTGGTGGGTTCAAACCTGGCCCCCGCAAGAAACGGTAAAAAAAAAAGACATTTATACTCTACTCTTAATAGTTTTAAACTGTACCAACGCATTTTTTTTTTTTGCAGTTTTTGGCCAGGGCTGGGTTTGAACCTGCCACCTCTGGCATATGGGGCTGGTGCCTACTCCTTTGAGCCACAGGTGCCACCATCCATTGTGTTATTTTTATGGCTTATCTTTTTTTCTATTGACCCATCTATCCAACCAAAGGACAGAAAAAAGTGCTTCAATGTTGTTCCATATCCACTTATAGGGCAGGTAGCGTAAGAGTAGTCAAAGGAAATAAAACAAACTTCACTTACTTCTTTTCATTTTTAATTTTATTTTATATTTTTAGAAAACACAGGGTAATAATAGCCACTTTTTACGTAGCACTTTTTACATGCAGTGTCATGGCAATCATGGCAAGCAGAATTCATGCCCATTTTATTTGGAGAAAGAAAACTGAAGCTCAGAGAATCTGTGTTAACAGAGCATTGCTGAAGCTGGAATTCTAATTCCAGGCTATCAACTCCAAAGTCTGCTCTGAACCATCATATGTGGATTATACTATCCCTCAAACCTGTAATCTTTTCAAGTCCTAGTTTCACAAAACGAAAAACCTAAATGGTCACATCTTTTGTAGATAAAGACCTGTTACTTACCTAATACATTTACCTACTTTCTATAAAGTTTCTTTTTTTTTTCTGAAGGAGACTGGCAGCATTACTATTTATAGTTATACTGCAAATTTACCTTCAACTATTTGTATTTTTTTTTTGAGACAGAATTTTACTCTGTTATCCCAAGCTAGAGTGCTATGACATCATAGCTCAAAGCAACCTCAAACTCCTGGGTTTAAGCAATTCTCTTGCCTCAGCCTCCCAAGTAGTGGAGGCTACAGGTGTGTGTAACCATACCAGGTTAGTTTATTATTTATTTATTTATTATTTTTGGCCAGGGTCGGGTTTGAACCTACCACCTCCAATATATGGGGTTGACCCCCTACTCCCTGAAGGACAGGCGCCACCCCTAGGCTAGTTTTTCCTATTTTTAGTCGAGACAGGGACTTGCTCTTTTTCAGGCTGGTCTCCAACTCCTGAGCTCAAGGATTCCACCTGCCTGGTCTCCCAGAGTGCTAGGATTACAGACATGAGCCGCCATACCCAGCCTCACCTATTTCTTAATATAAACTGAGTTCCAACTTTTTTTTTTTTTACTCCAGAACCTTGATTAGCAGATATTAGCAGATATCCATTTCTAGGAATGAATCCTGATTGTTTCCAAATCTTGCAGATGCCCATGTAGGGATCACAGCGAAACCCGCCCTTTTACCTTGGTTGGTTCGCTGAAAGATCAACTCACACTTACAGCAGATTAAAAAGAGAAAGGTTTATTTCCAAACACCATGCTCATGGGTGGGGGGGGGAACCACAATGTCTTAGTGATGGTCAGAGACCCTTATGGATGCCTTTTAGAAGGGAGGGGGAGAATAGGGAAAGTATAGGTGCAGCAAGTGGTTGCTAGGGAAAATATATAGATGGGGGGAAACAGATTGATTTGTAAATTAACCTGAGAGGCAGGTATTGTGTTTTGAATGATTTGGGGTCAGGTCTATTAGCATGTAGAAAAGGATGTCAGCAGCCCCTTTTGAGTCCTTAAACCCAATAGTCAGGTTTTATGTAGAGGAAAGGCCTCTTCCAATGCTTCCAGATCATGAATGGCCTTTAATTCAAAATAGTCTTTTGAAAGAGCTAAGGAAATTTCACCCTAAAATATGATTCCTTGGCATAAAGAATATTTTTATATCAAGGAGTCATATTTGGGCTTAGTTCTGCATTCATTTGTGCACGTGTGTGTATGTATGTATGAGTATGTGAACGTGTTGGGTGGGGGCCGGAGAGTGATGGTACAGAGAAGACAAATGGAGAGACTGAATGTCATAGAGGACTTTTAATTTTTCCTATTCTAAAGTAAGAGGAAAAAAAATCACTAATTTTTTGAGTCTATACTAATTTCTTATTTCCAGTTCATGGCTCTTTTTTTCCTGTGGTATCTGCTTGCCCCTACCTAGCCCTCTGTTTACCGTCAACAGGCTTGTGTTGGATTTCAATATATCCCAAATCAAAGGTTAGAAGACTAACGGAGAGTAAATACCTAGTCATTTGATGAAGTCTTAATCTGATCAAAGATGATAAGTTTTTTTCCAAAGCCAGATGGAAGCAAAGCACAGCCCTCAGTACTACAGCTCCCACAGCCTACCCACAGCCTGTGAGCAGATGGAGATGCAGCAGTGACAAACCTTGCTTGTCCTGCATGCTCACAGCATCATTTACTTGGAGTTATTCACCAAGAAGTATGATGTTAACCGTCGGATTTTCCATCAAGTTGAGGAAATTCCTCTCTATTCCTTTTACTGAGAGTTTTTATCACGAATGGGCATCGGTAAATGTTTTTTTCTGCATCTATTGATAGGATCATGCGATTTTTCTTCTTTAGCTTGATGATGTGATGGCTTATTACATTAATTGATTTTCAATTTTTCTTTTTGAGACAGGGTCTCAAGCTGTCACCCTGAGTAGAGTGTCATGGCATTATAACTCACAGCAACCTCCAACTTGGGCTCAAGCGATTCTCTTGCCTTAGTTTTTCTATTTTTAGTAGAGACAGAGTCTCGCTTATTACTCAGACTGGTATCGAACTTGTGAGCTTAAGCAATCCACCTGCCTTGGCTTCCCAGAGTGCTAAGATTGTAGATGTGAGCCACCGTGCCTGGCCTTGATTTTCAGATGTTAACCAGCCTTTTATACGTAGAATAAATATCACTTAGTAGTAGTTTATAACTCTTTTTATACTTCGTTGGATTCAATTTGCTAATACCCAACCAATTTGTTGAGGACTTCTGTTCCTATGTGCATGATAGACAGGGTCTGCAATTTTCTTTCCTTGTAATGTCTTTGTTTGCTTATGACATTAGAGTATCATTGAATTAGAAAGTATTCTCTCTGCTTCTATCTTCTAGAAGAGATTGTAGAGTATTGCTTTAATTACTTCCTTAAATGTTTGGTAAAATTCTCCAGTGAACTCATCTGGGCTTAGGGCTTTCTGTTTTGGAAGGTAACTGATTATTGTTTCAATTTCTTTAATAGATATAGGCCTACTGTCAATTTCTTTTTGTGTGAGTTTTGGCAGATTGTGTTTTTCAAAGAACTGGTCTATTTCATCTCAGTTATCAAATTTGTGGGTATAGAGTGGTTCATAACATTTCTTTATTATCTTCTTAATGTCCATGGAGTTTGTGGTGATATCCCTCTTTCATTTTTCATATTAACAATTTATCAATTCTCTATTTTTCTTCTTAGTTGGCCGTGATAGAGGCTTATCAATTTTGAGGGGGGAGGGAACAGAGTCTTACTATGTCACCCTTGGTACAATGCTGTGGCATCACAGCTCACAGAAATCTCAAACTCTTGGGCTTATGCAATTCTCTTGCCTCAGCCTCCCAAGTAGCTGGGACTATAGGTGCCTGCCACAATATCCAGCTATTTTTTGGTTGCAGTTGTCATTGTTGTTTAGCAGGCCCAGGCTGGGTTTGAAACTGCCAGCCTTAGTGTATGTGGCCAGCGCCATAACCACTGTGCTATGGGCACCAAGCCATGGCTAATCAATTTTTTTTCTTAATTTTTTTTTTTGCAATTTTTGGCCGGGGTTAGGTTTGAACTCACCACCTCTGGCATATGGGGCCAGTGCCCTACTCCTTTGAGCTACAGGCGCCACCCTATCAATTTTTTAAATCTTTTTTAAAAACCAGCTTTTGGTTTCATTGACTTTATCGATTTTCTGTTTTAATTTCATTACTTTCTTCTTCTTCCTTTTTTTTTTCTTTTTTTTGATACAGAGTCTCAAGCTGTTGCCCTGGGTAGAGTGCTGTAGCATCACAGCTCACAGCAACCTCCAACTCCTGGGCTTAAGCAATTTTCTTACCTCAGCCCCCCAGTAGCTGGGACTACAGGAGCCTGCCACAATTTCCATGTATTTTTTGGTTGTACTTGGCATTCTTGTTTGGCAGGCCCAATCTGGATTCAAACCCACCAGCTCTGGTGTATATGGCTGGCACCTTAGCCACTTGAGCTACAGGCGCCAAGCCAATTTCATTACTTTCTTTTTTTTTTTATTTCATTTTTTTAATTTCATCACTTTCTACTGTAATTTCTATTATTTCTTTCCTTCTGTTTACTTTGAATTTGATTTCATCTTTTTTTTTCTAGTTTTCCTAAGGTAAAAGGTATGATTGATTTTAGACTCTCTTTTCGAAATAAGCTTTCAATGCTATAATTTCTCTCTAAGCAAAGGGAATACTCCTGCACTACTGGTGGGACTGCAAACTAGTACAATCTTTATGGAAAGAAGTATGGAGAGTCCTCAAAGAACCAAAACTAAACCTTTCGTTCAATTTTGTCACCCCATTCCTAGGTATCTACCCAAAAGAAAAAAGTCATCTTATCATAAGGACATTTGCACCTGAATGTTTATAGCAACCTAATTCACAATTGCAAAGACGTAGAAACAATTCAACTCCCTTCAACCAACGAATAGATTAATAAACTGTGGTATATGTATACCATGGAATACTATTCTGCCATAATAAAGATGGAGATCTTGTTTCCTTTATTATAACTTGGATGGATTTGGAGAACATTCGTCTAAGTAAAGTATTACATGAATGGAAAAATCAAGTATCCCATGTACTTAGTACTAAGTTTAAACTTGTAGATTAAAAACAACATGCACACATGAGAGAAATACTCAGTTCAAATCAAGAAGTGGGAAGGGGATGTGGTAGTTCCACCTAATGGTTATGATGTACAGATAAATGGCACACTTCCTGGGTGAAGGTCATGACTACAACTTGGACCTTTACCTTACAAGCTCAAACAATGTAACCTAATCAGGTTTACTGTCATATTAATCAGAAATTTTTTTTTTATTTTTATTTTTTGCAGTCTTTGGCTGGCACTGGGTTTGAACCTGCCACTATCAGCATATGGGGCTGACGCTCTACTCCTTTGAACTACAGGTGCCACCCCAGAAACAAATTTTTAAAAAATGAAAAATGAGGCTCAGTGCCCGTATCTCAGTGAGTAGGGTGCTGGCTACATACACCGAAGCTGGCGGGTTCGAGCCCGGCCCAGGTCTGCCAAACAACAGTGACAACTGCAACCAAAAAATAGCCGGGCATTGTGGTGGGTGCTTGTAGTCCCAGCTACCTGGTAGGCTGAGGCAAGAGAGTCACTTAAACCCAAGAGTTAGGGGTTGCTGTGAGCTGTGATGCCACAGCACTCTACCAAGGGTGACATAGTGAGACCCTGTCTCAAATAAATAAATAAATTAATAATAATAATAAACAAATTTTAGCTGGTTGCAGTGGCTCATGCCTGTAATTCTACCACTTTGGGAGACCCAGGCAGACAGATTTCCTGAGTTTAGGGAGTTCAAGACCAGCCTGAGCAAGAATGAGACCCTATCTCTAAAAATAGCTGGGTGTTGTGGCAGGCACCTGTAGTCCTAACTACTTGGGAGGCTGAGGCAAGAGCATCTCTTGAGACCAAAAGTGTGAGGTTGCTGTGAGCTATGATGATGCTATGGCACTCTACCCAGGGCAATGGAGTAAGGCTCTGTCTCAAAAAATAAAATAATAAATAAATAAATTTCTGTCTATGTATTACACAAACTTTAATAAGTGGTATTTTCATTTTCATTTAGCTTAAAATATTTAAAAAATTTCTCTCGAGATTTTTTTCTTTGCTTCATGTTATTTAGAAATGTTATGTTTAATCTCTAAGTATTGGGGGGTTTTCCAGCTACCTTTTTGTTTTTATTATCTAGGTTAATTCCATTGTGGACTAACAGCAGACATTGTATGATTTATTTATGTATTCTTAATTTTACTGTGGTTAAAAATACTTGACATGATATCTATCCTTTAGGCAAATTTTTTACTGCCTTTAGTCCCAGCTACTCAGTAGGCTTAGGCAGGAGGATCTCTTGAGCCTAGATATTATTGCTATTAGTTTTATAAAACTATTATCTGTTAGGTACATTGTTGTGCGAATCTCTAGAAAGTATTTATCTGGTATAAATAAAATTTTTTACCTGTTAATTAACGACACTCTTTGGCAGCCATAATTCCATCTCTTTACTTTTAATCTATATGTGTCTTTATATTTAAAGTGGGTTTCTTATAGATAACATGTAGTTGCGTCTTGGTTTTTTTTTTTTTGATCCATTTTGATAATCTCTGTCTTTTAATTAGTACATTTAGACAAGGGGTCCTCAAACTTTTAAAACAGGGGGCCAGTTCACTGTCCCTCAGACCGTTGGAGGGCCGGTCTGTGAGCCCTGGGACGAGTTGGCTGCTAAGCAGTACAGGCAGCAGCGGCAAAAACACCCAGCGGGCTGGATAAATGTCCTAGGCAGGCTGCATGTGGCCCGCAGGCCGTAGTTTGAAGATGCCTGATTTAGAACATGGTCACTTAAAGTGATTATTGGTATGGTTGGATTAATATTTACCATATTTATTATTCTTTTCTATATGTCACCTTTGTTCTTTGTTTCTATTTTTGTCTTCTTTTTTTTTTTTTACATTTTCTGGTTTTAGTGCAGTATTTTATATGATTCCATTTTGTCTCCTTTCTTTGCCCATCGATTGTATTTTTTTCTTTTCTTTCTTTTTTTTTTTAAGAGACAAGAGTCTCACTTTATTGCCCTTGGTAAAGTGCTGTGGTGTCACAGCTCACAGCAACCTCCAACTCCTGGGCTTAGGCAATTCTCTTGTCTCAGCCTCCCAAGTAGCTGGGAATACAGGCACCCGCCACAATGCCCGGCTATTTTTTTGTTGCATTTTGGCTGGGGCTGGGTTTGAACCGACCACCCTCACTATATGGGACTGGCACCCTATTCACTGAGCCACAGGTGCCACCTTGATTGTATTTCTTTTAAAAATGCCTTTACTGGGCTCAGTGCCCATAGCACAATGGTTATGGCATCAGCCACATGCACAGAGTGTGGCAGGTTCTAACCTGGCCTGGGGCCAGCTAAACAAAAATGACAACTGCAACAAAAATATAGCTGGGCATTGTGGCGGGCACTGTAGTCCCAGCTACTTGGGAGGCTGAGGCAAGAGAATCGCTTAAGCCCAAGAGCTGGAGGTTGCTGTGAGCTGTGATACTACAGCTCTCTACCGAGGGTAGCATAGTGAGACTCTGTCTCAAAAAACCCAAAAAAACCCTTTACTTGTAGCCCTAGTGTTTGCAATGTACATGTATAACTAACTGAAGCCCACGTTCACTAACACTTTGCAGGCTTGACACCTGTAATCCTAGCACTCTAGGAGGAAGCACAGAAGGATGCTTGTGCTTGGGAGTTCAAGACTAACCTGAGTAAGAATGAGACCCCATCTCTACTAAAAACGGAAAAATTAGGAGGGCATTGTGGCAGGCACCTGTAGTCCCAGCTACTTGGGAGGCTGAAACAGGAGGATGTTTTAAGCCCAAGTGTTTGAGGTTGCTGTGAGCTAGGCTGACACCACAGTACTCTACCCAGAGCAATAATGGGACTGACTCAAAAAAAAAAAAAAAAAAACCACTTTGCAGGTAATGTATGTAACTTATAACAACTAAATATTCCTAATTCCCTTTTCTAGTTGATGTCATTCATTTCATATACATAAGCATATACATTTACACACACTAGGGTACATAATCAGATACATTGCTGCTATTAGTTTAATAAAATTGTTATCTCGGCTCGGCACCTGTGGCTCAAGTGGCTAAGGCACCAGCCACATACACCTGAGGTGGCGGGTTTGAATCCAGCCCGGGCCCACCAAACAACAATGATGGCTGCAACCAAGGAATAGCCAGGCATTGTGGCGGGCGCCTGTGGTCCCAGCTACTTGGGAGGCTGAGGCAGGAGACTTGCTTGAGCCCAGGAGTTGGAGGTTGCTGTGAGCCGTGATGCCACGGCATTCTACCGAGGGCAACAGCTTGAGGCTCTGTCTCAAAAAAAAAAATTGTTATCTGTCAGATTAATTAAAAATAAAAAAAAAAAAACCTTTTATTTTTCTTCACATAACTGTTCCCCAGTGTTCTTCCTTTCTTTGTGTACATTCAAGTTTCTGGTCTATATTATTTTCATTCTCTCTGAGAAAGGTATTTTAACATTTCTTGCATGGCATATTGGCAACAAATTCTCTCAATTTTTGTTATGTGAGAATGTTTTTAATTATTCATTTTTGAAGGATAATTTTTGCAGGATTCAGAATTCTAGGTTGGTGTGATTTTTTTTCTCTGAACCTTATGAATAAATTCTGCTTCACTGTCTTCTTGCTTGCATGGTTTCTGAGAAGTTGGATGTAATTCTTAACTTAATTTCTCTATAGGTAAGATGTGTTTCCCTCTGGCTTCTTTCAAAATATTTTCTTTACTTTAGCTTTTCTAAAGTTTTAGTATAATATTCCCTAGAGTAGTTTTGGGCATTTATCTTGCTTAGTGTTCTTTGAGCTTCTTGGATCTGTGTACTGACGTCTGATGATAATTGGGGGAAATTCTCAGTCATTGTTGCTTCTAATATTTCTTCTGTTCCTTTCTCTTTTCTTCTGGTAGTCTCATTACATGCATGATAGACAATTTTGAAGTTGTCTCACACTTCTTGGACTGCATTTTTTTCCTAGTCTTTTTTGTCTTTGTTTTTCAATTTTGGAAGCTTCTGTTAATCTTACCTTCAAATTCTGAGATTCTTTCCTCAGTTGTATTCAGTCTACTTAGTGAGCCCGTCAAAGGCTCATTTCTATTACAGTGTTGTTGATCTCTAGAATTTCTTTCTTTTTTTTTTTTAAGAGACAGAGTCTCACTTTGTTGCCCTTGGTAGAGTGCTGTGGCATCACAGCTCACAGCAACCTCCAGCTCTTGGGCTTAGGTGATTCTCTTGACTCAGCCTCCTGAGTAGGTGGGACTACAGGAGCCCACCACAATGCCCGGCTATTTTTTTGTTCCATTTTGGCTGGGGCTGGGTTCGAACCCACCACCATTGGTATATGTGGCTGGCACCCTATTCACTGAGCCACAGGCACTGCCCATGAACTCTAGAATTTCTCTTTGAATCTTTCTTAAAATTTCCTCCTCTCTGCTTATGTTAATCATCTGTTCTTGCATGTTGTCTACTTTTTCCATTTCAAGTTCTTAGCATATTAATCATAATTTAAAAGTCTTGTCTGATAATACCAACATTCCTACCATATCTGACTCTGGTTCTAATACTTATTCAATCCCTTCAAACTGTGTTTTTTGTCATTTAGCATGTTTTGTAATTTATTGTTAAAAAATGCACATAATGGAGCAGGGCCTGTGGCTCAAAGGAGTAGGGCACCAGCCCCATACGCTGGAGGTGGTGGGTTCAAACCCACCCTGGCCAAAAACTGCAAAAAAAAAAAAAAGATGCACATAATGTACTGGGTACAGAGAACTGCAGTAAATGTGCTTTTGGTAATATAGTGGTAAGGCTTTGGGAGAGGGAATCAGGAGTTACACACAGTAAACTGTTTTGGATTTAGAAAGCCTGAATTCTATCCCACTTAATTAGCTGTGTGCCCTTGGGGAAAATACCCCGTGGTAGGTAAAACTTTATAGATGTTTCCCCATGATTTCATCTCCTCATGTTTAATCAAACACTAATCTAGGTACATCTGTGGAAGGACTTTGCAGATATAACTAAGGTTGCTAATCAGGTGACCTTAAAATAGAGAGATAATTCTCTATCTTTAGGTTGGCCCAACGTAATCACACAAACTGCTAAAGGAATTCTGTTTCATTGGTCCATGTCTCTATTTTTGTGCCAATACCATACTGTTTTGGTTACAATAGCCTTGAAGTATAGTTTGAAGTCTAGTAATGTGATGCTCCAGATTCCTCTTGTTTAAGATTGCCTTGGCTATTCAGGGTATTTGTTGGTTCTAAATGAAGAGTTGAATTATTTTTTTTTAGATCTGTGAGATACAACATTGGTATTTTGATGGGGACTGCATTGAATTTGTAAATCACTTTAGGTAGTATGGACTTTTTAGCAATGTTGATTCTACTTATCCTTGAGCATGGTATGTTTTTCCATTTGTTTGTATTCTTTGCGATTTCTTTTCTTAGTGTTCATAGTTCTCTTTGTAGAGATATTTCACCTCCTTTTTAAAAGTATATTCCTAGGTATTTTATTTTCTTTATAGTTATTGCAATGGTTTTGAGTATTTGGTTTGACTTTCAGCTTGACTGTTATTGGTGTATAGGAATCCTACTGGTTTGTATACATTAATATTGTATCCTGAGACTTTGCTGAATTTGTTTATCAATTCTAGGAGTTTCTTGGTGTAATCTTTGGATTTTTCTAGGTATAAGATCATATCATCAGCAAAAGGTGATAGCTTGACCTCTCCATTCCATGTTTGCATGCCATTAATTTCTTTCTTTTGCCTGATTGCTCTGGCTGGGACTTCCAGCATTATGCTGAAGTGGTGACAAAGGACATCCTTGTCTTAATACAGTTCTTATTCAGTATGATCTTGACTGTGAGTTTCCTGTATATGGCTTTTATAATTTTGAAAAAAAAATTCTTTTATGCCTAGTTTGTTGAGGGTTTTTATCATTAAAAAGCACTGAATTTTGTTAATTTTTTCCTGCACTTTACTCACGGTGACAGAGTGAGACTTTGTCTCAAAAAAAAAAATTCAGACTTCAGTCCTACGACTGGAAAGAACAGAATTCTTCTGACATCCTGAATCAGGTTGGAAACAGATTTATTCCCTTAGCCTTCAGAAAGGAATGCAAACCAGTCTTGATTTTGGACTTATGAAACTCTAAGCAGAGAACTATACAAGCCATTTTGTGCTCAGACTTCTGATTTACAGAATTGTAACTAATAAATTTGTGATGTTTTAAGTCAGGAAGTTTGTGTTAATTTTTTATGGCAGCAATAGAAAAGAAATCTATCACCTTTTTTTGAGTTTTGGTTTTCTCATTTGTAAAATGAGGATAAGTACAGATTCAAAAGATTCCTCTGGGGATTAGAGAGAATGTATGTAATGTTACTTTAGCACAGCTCCTGGTACATAGTAAGCTATTAGTAAATGGTAGATAATATCGTCTCTGACTGCTTCAGCTACCACCTTCGGCTGATGACTCTCAATTGGTATTCCAGGTCAGTTCTACTGCTTGAAATCTGTTTCTCAAGGTTCTAAAGGGACATTGAGTCAGGGGACCCATAGGAACTGTAGGAATTAAGGAAAGTTACTTGGTTTAGTAGGGTACTAAACTTGCTGTATCCTGCAATAATTTATAGGAAGAGTGTTTGGGAGGATATATACTGAGATGTTAATAGTGATTGTCTTCCTCATTTCCTCTTTTTATATTTCAAAGATTTTTCTATAGAAACATATATTGTTTCATAACCATAATAGTAATTTTTTTAAATTTAAAAATACCATATATAGCCTAAGAATGACCCCTGTCCAGGATGTAGATAGATAGTTCATGATCCTGGAAATGTCTATTGCATCCTGGGACAGCTAGTAGCATTCTTGTTACAAATTAAAGCTTATTATGTCATACACATAAAACCAGGAATCATTTTTGTATGCAAAAGCAACAGCAAGAATTTTGTTAAATTAATGCCTTTATGAAGAGTGATGCTAGGCTGTTAACTGTTCCCCATTTGACTTATTGCATAAATTACAAAGAGAAGAAAACCACTCCTGGTGAATCCCAGAACCCAAGCCTCAAATGCCCTGGTATTTATCCAAATTACTTTTTCTTTTCTTGTGTGGACTGCTATAGAAGAATACAATAAACTTGGTGATGTATGAACAATGAAAATTTATTTCTCACAGTTATAGAAGCTGGAAAGTCCAAGATCAAAGATTGGTAACTTTAGAGTTGGGTGAGGCCCTGTTTCCTTGTTCACAGACAGTATCTTTTTGCTATATCCTTACATGGTGGAAAGGGTGAGGGGTATCCCTGGGGTCTCTTTTATATTGGGGCAGTAATACCATTTATGCAAGATTTGCCATCAAGAGGTAATCACCTCCCAAAGGCTCCACCTCCAAATGCCATCACATTGTGGATTAAATTTCAACATATTTTGTGGATACATAGACTTGGTCAGCTCAGCGCCTGTGGCTCAAGCGGCTAAGGTGTCAGCTACATACACCTAAGCTGGCAGGTTTGAATCCAGCCTGGGCCAGCCAAACCACAATAATGGCTGTAACCAAAAAATAGCCAGGCGTTGTGGCAGGCGCCTGTAGTCCCAGCTACTTGGGTGGCTGAGGCAAGAGAATCTCTTGAGCCCAGGAGTTGGAGGTTACTGTGAGCTGTGATGCCACAGCACTCTACCCAGGGTGATGGCTTGAGGCTCTGTCTCAAAAAAAAAAAAAAAAGACTTGGTCTATAGCGGGAAACCATCTTATTCTTTCTGAACTCTTCATGTGTAGCTGTAGAAGTTGTCTTCTTTCTGTTCTGAGACCATGAAATACTGCAAAACCACTCCAGGGTCAATCTTGAGAATTTAGAAGTGTAGCAAGTAAGGCTCCATTAATTCTAGATTCCAAGCACTGTTTTCCTTGTCAAAACCCTTGCTGACTGATGTAGCTTAAAGTCCTGACCCACTGAACCTCTGGAACTCAGGGAAACCAACTCAGGTCTTCTCCCTTGGTCAAGGGGGAACCTGATATATTGTTTTCTGAGAACTTGCAGAAACAGCCTTATTGCTTACCTCAGATGCGCATGGGATGCTTTTCACTGAAGCAAAAGCTTTCTTAGCCAGTTCCCAATGACAGTCCTCCAAGGCTGAGCAAGATGGAAAAGTTTCCTGTCTCACTATGTTTACAGTCTCACAAAGGAGGTTGTCATTAAACATGTGTACTTAACTAATGAATCATGCAATTAGTCACAGTCTCCTCTGACACCTCATGAGAACAGGGCCCATGTCTGTTGAGTTCCCACCTGTACTCCTGTGCCTAGTACAGTGCATGGATCAGAGTAGGTGATCATTTAATAAGTACCAAATGAAGGAACATATGTGTTGATAAAATGATTAGGCAAATACTTATTTACCATTTTAACAAGTACTTTAAATGAAACTTCAAGATGTATTGAGAACACATAAGGAGCCACCAAACTCATTTTTGGAGTGGCAAGGCAGCCATAGAAGCATACACAAGCATTATGGAAGGGAAGATACTTTAGTTCAGATCTGCCCTTGATACTCGGAGCAGATAGAGAGGAGAGCTCACAGGGTGGGATGGTAATTACTGAGGAGTGTGATGTTGGAGGTGGAAGAGTTGCATTATAAATGTGATTATCACACTGAATATCAAACAGCCATGCCCTAGGGCTCCTGAGGACTAACTAGCTGTTACTAGTTACCCATAGTGTGCTAAGCTTGGACCCTGGGTATTTGCATATTTTTCTCTTTTACTGTCAGCATTCATTTTTGTCCCTTCCAATCTTCTTTTTTACTTTTTGTACGATCATCTGACCATAGAGTGATTAAGGTGACACACTTTGTACTACTAGGAGAAATTATAGGACTTTCCGTGTGGGTCTGTATTCTAAATGACTGGATAAATGGGATAGTTCTGTATTTTGTTTTGCCCTAAATTATGTTGATGCGTTTTTCTACTATTTGATCCCTGGAAACAGCTTTGACATGTATTGAGTATTATGGATTCTACTCTGGTGTTGGGTCAATCCCAGTTCAGTTCTCAGTCTTAATCTAGGGGAAATCCACACACCAGGATGGTTTTCATCAAAGGAAATAAACTGTAACTGAAGCATGACTAGATATCTTTGATGCACAGTACAGTTCAATGTTGAGGTGATTGCAAAGAGATAAAGATGTAAGCAGAAACAGTGTTTATCCATCTACAAATGTGCAGCATCCATTCTGTGATTTTAGTTTGTTGAAAAATAATATTTCAAAGGCATCTCAGCTCCTTTCCCTCTCATTCATTCCAGGCAACTTCCAGTTACTGTCTTCAGCCTCTCCTGACACCTTTTTTTTTTTTTTCTGATTTTCCCTCTTTCCTATTTATGTGTATGGACGATAGAGGGGATCATAAGTAATAGAGGTGGAAAAAATTACCTTTTTTTTTTTTTTTGAGACAGAGTCTCACTTTGTCGCCCCCGGTAGAGTGCTATAGTGTTATAGCTCACAGCAACCTCAGACTCCTGAGCTCAAGTGATTCTCTTGCCTCAGCCTCCAGAGTAGCTGGGATTATAGGCACCCAACACAATGCCAGCTATATTTAGAGGCAGGGTCTTATTCTGGCTCAGGCTGGTCTTGAACCTGTGAGCTCAGGCAATCCACCCACCTCGGCTTCCCAGAGTGCTGGGATTACAGGCATGAGCCACTGAGCCTGGCTAAGAAATAAATAGTTTCAATTCACCTCTAAAATGCTTAAGAAGACTCAGAATAGTGGTATATTTTCATGAATGATCACTAAAATGGCCAGATTATAGCTAAGGCACAAATACTTTGTAGAGGCCAACCTAATAATGGAGTTATTTATTATTTAATAATAACTATGGATTTTCTTTCTTACAAAAGTAAGGAAATATAATTGGCCAATTAAATAATTTAAACCTTGTCAATGTTGCAAGAGCTGACTGACTATATATGTATAAGGTAACTTCCAGCTCTAACATCCTTCAATTTTATTCTAGACTATTAAATATGGGTTTGGCCAGGATAAACTTGAAATGTCTAAGAGTGTTGGCCCCGGTGTGGTGGCTCAGGTTTGTAATCCTAGCACTCTGGGAGGCCAAGGCAGGTGGATTACTTGAGCTCAGGAGTGTGAGACCAGCCTGAGCAAGAGCTGGTCTTTCTAAAAATAGAAAACCTAGACTGGTGTTGTGATGTGCATCTGTAGTCCCAGCTGCTGGGGAGGCTGAGGCAAGAGAATCACTTGAGCCCAAGAGTTTGAGGTTGCTATGAGCTATGATGCCAAGGCATGCTACCCAGGGTGACAGAGTGAGACTCTGTCTCAAAAAAAAAAAAGAAAGAAAAGAAAAGAGAAATGGAAATGTCTAAGAGTGTCAGACTGAGGCCTTTGAAAGGGAGATAGTGTGTGGTCCCTTAGATTTAGAGACAAAAGGAGCAGGCAGGGAGAGAGTGGGCATGATGCCTCTGTGTGCGTTTATATACTTTCCACACTGGGAATTGCTCCTGTTTCCTACAAAGGAACAGACTTTTATCAGTCAGACTCCTGCTAATGCCCAGTGTAAGTATATCGCCTTTATTCAATGTATAAAGCTTTTTCTCAGAGAACAAAGTGTGCACCCAGCCTCCTGGTAGGAAAGAAAGCTTATTTATACCCACTTACTTGCCTGAATAATTACCAAGCACCATATTCACCTGCACAGTTCTTACCAATAAAAAGCATTCCTGATTAGCCCTTTCCTTTCTCTAAAATCCAATGCCCAGTGATTTCATTTTCACCTAATCTGCATTTGATGTTTTACAAAACCCGAAAGGCCAGGATTAGTAGACTTTTTGAGTAAAGGGCAATTGCATGAAAAGATTTTCATTTTCCCTTTATGCAAGACTTCCAAGATTACCTAGGAGAGGCTTTTACATTCTTCAATGTTTTTGTGTGTGCTGCTTTCTGAATTTCCACACAAATTTTTTTTTTTTTATTGTTTAAGCCAAGTTAAAATTGGAGTTTCTCAGGGAATTAAATGTGGCTCTTTGTTTAGACTTTATAGGATTCTAATTCCAGACTGAAGGCCATTCAATAGTAAAATGGAGATTTTTTTTTTCTGTAAACCAATTTGAAGAAACTTTTCTTCCCGTCCACTTTCTCTGATTGTTTTTTTTTTTTTATTTCTTATAGCATAACTGTGTACATTAATGCTATCATGGGGTACAGTGTGCTGTGTTCATCTACATTTTGAAATACTCTCATCAAACTGGTTAACATAACCTTCCACTTTCTCTGGTTTTAAGTAACTTTCCTTCCCTTCAACTTTCTCTTGCTCGGGTTTATTATTTTACCTTTGTGTCGCTCATCTCTTTATTGAATTCGTGACTTTATTTGTCTCCCCCATTTCTTTCTTCTCTTATTTTTAGCCCCAAAAGGCAACCTGGCTGAGAAATTGAGTTCCAAGGAGAAGGGGAGTAATGCATGGAAGTGAACTGCTGAACCTTTGCCTTGTTTCTCTCTTGATTTATATGTTTAAAATAAGTCTCTGGATTTTTAAAAAAAGCAGATCTGGAAATGCTGTTGAGAATCATCTTTGGCACTAGCACACTCTCTAAAGCAGCGCTAGCAATGACTTCACCCCTTTAAAATGTGGCTCTTAGGCTAGCACTCACACATGCCTTAGGTCGCTTGAAGGAGGCATCCTCTGCTACTCAATAAACAATACAAGCTTTCTCCATCCTCCCATCTTCAGACACTTCTTGATCAGCACAGTGTTTATGAAAACGGGCTTGAAAAAAAGGCTGAGTAGCTGGATTGTTAAAAGGAAAAAGACAATTGATATGTGTGTGAGTGCAGTTTAATTTTTTTTTTAATTTTGAAACGTGCATTAGCAATCCAGACAGCTGCATGGAGGCACATACAGTTGCTCTCTAAATTCTGCAGTGTTATCAGAGTGTGTAAAGGTTCATTTGCCAGTTGTCATTAAGTACTCCAAGCAATTCTGGGTGTCTGCTTAGATAACTTACTTCCTTTCCCATGTATTTCTGGTTTTGAAAGTACCATCTCTAAGTAGTATGAAAGGAAAAAAAGCGTAAACGAATTAAAATGTGTTTAAGCAGTAATTTTGTACAAATCTTATTAAATCACCCACAATTTCGTGTGAGTTTCTGCACATACATGTGCAGGATCTGGGGGAACCACAACTATGTAACAAAATAGAAATGGCGAAATACTATGAAACTCTTAATTATAACAAATATATATTAATATTTACGATTTAGAGCTTGAAATATCTTTGCTGCATGAAGATAAATTTTAAATAACGATTCTTTTTTTTTTTTTTTTGAGACAGAGCCTCAAGCTATCCCCCTGGGTAGAGTGCCATGGCATCACAGCTCATAGCAACCTCCAACTCCTGGGCTCAAGCGAGTCTCCTGCCTCAGCCTCCCAAGTAGCTGGGACCAC
>CAUYQV010131943.1:0-15909 GCA_963574575.1 Galagoides demidoff
ACAGGCGCCCGCCACAACGCCCGGCCATTTTTTGGTTGCAGCCATCATTGTTGTTTGGCGGGCCCGGGCTGGGGATTCGAACCCACCACCTTAGGTGTATGTGGCTGGCGCCTTAGCTGATTGAGCCACAGGCGCCGAGCCCAAAGCAGAATTTTCTATCTCTACCCCCACACCTTGACCCACTACTCCCAGTCCCCACTCTTCTGAAAGTGCCAGCATCCACACAGTCACCCAAACCTAATAGTCCATGCACTTTCTCATCCCATGATAGGATGCTTTTTCATCTTCCAGGTGTCAACGTAAGTGTCACCTCCTCAGAGAGACCCTCCCTGACCACCCACTCCACACATCTCCCACAGGGTGAGTCACAGTTAAAATCCTAGAGTAATTTGGTCTGCATATGGATTTAACACACAGAATGATGGGATGCAAGCTCCTTAAGAGCACAGACTGAGACCACTTGGCTCATTATATGCAGACCCAAACATAGTATGGGACATACACCAGGGCTCAGGGAATATCTGTGGCTGTCCAGTAGGCATCAGCATTCAGTGAGGACCCACATCTCACATGCAGGTTAGCTTGTAAAGTCAATGCATGAGGCAATAATGAGATAGTCACATATCTTTGAAATTTCCTTGGGAAGGTGCCAACTGAGAAACTGACAGGCCAGCTAATTTTTCCTCCAGAGAGGAACAGATCACTGTTTCTAAATCCATGCATCAGGCTCGGCACCTGCGGCTCAAGCGGCTAAGGAGCCAGCCACATACACCTGAGCTGGTGGGTTCGAATCCAGCCTGGGCCTGCCAAACAACAATGACAGCTGCAACCAAATGGCCGGGCGTTGTGGCGGGCGCCTGTAGTCCCAGCTACTTGGGAGGCAGAGGCAGGAGACTCACTTGAGCCCAAGAGTTGGAGGTTGCTGTGAGCTGTGATGCCACTGCACTCTTGGCTCTGTCTCAAAAAAATAAATAAATAAATCCATGCATCAGATTACACCCATGTTTAGGGGCCCATTGTAGGAAAAATAGACCAGACTTGCAACTCAATTGGGTCCAGAGAGGCCCAAAGTGGCCACAATGACACGGAAGGGAAGGGCAGCACTCCCCCACTCCATTTCTCTTTCAAAGGACACATGACTGCACGGTCCTGGTATAGTGCTAGCGAGGGGACTACAGTGGTGCTGACGTGACCCCACCTACTCTACAGAGATGCAGGCCACACTACACCGACCACCTCCTCAGGCCAGAGGGAGCCAGTGGGATAGCACAACTCCCAGGGATCCAGCACAAGGAAGGCACCTCGTAGGAAATTTATTAATTCCTAGGCCATGGTATGTAGGGAAGAGGCTATGGGCTCCTCTTTTGGGTCACAGACTCTGTGCTTCCAGGATCGTTCTCTGAGTCGTCTTTGGGTCTGGGCACAGGATGGAATTTCAGTAGGACAGGTGGGGAGAAGATGGAGGCCTTCGCAGCAGGGGCTGGAGTCTCATCAATGTTGGAGGAGGGACTGCACGCCGAGTTCCTGCATAGGAGACATCCAAGACAGACATGAGGTAGGACACCACTACACAGGGCCATAATAGGCACAAGTGACAAAAACCCTGAGCTATAGGATGGCTCCCAGGACATTTGTACTTCCAGAAATGTCTCCCATGGATGTGTGTTTAAGGCTGTTCACTGCAGCAATATTTGTAATTGCAAAACCCTGAAACCCATCTAAACGTCCATGAGAGTTCAACTCGATATACAGCCATGCACTGGCTGTTCTGCAGCCCATTAAAGAAAGCAGGGAAGCTCGGTACGCTGGCTCACTCCTATAATCCCAGCACTCTTGGGAGAATGAGGCTCTGGATTGCTTGAGCTCTGGAGTTCAAGACCAGCCTGAGCAAGAGTGAGACCTGTTGCCACTAAAAGTAAGAAAACTCGGGCAGCACCTGTGGCTCAGTGAGTAGGGCACTGGCCCCATATACCGAGGGTGGCAGGTTCAAACCTAGCCCCGGGCCAAACTACAACAAAAAAATAGCTGGGTGTTGTGGCAGGCGCCTGAGGTCCTAGCTACTGGGGAGGCTGAGGCAAGAGAATTGCCTAAGCCTAAGAGCTAGAGGTTGCTGTGAGCTGTGTTATGCCACAGCACTCTACCAAGGGCGAGTGCTGAAGAGTCATAAGTGAGACTCATAAAGTGAGACTCTGTCTCTAAAAAATATATAAAAATAAAATGATAATAGAAATACTAGCTGGGCATTATGGTAGGCCCACCTACTCTGGAGGGTGAGACATAAAGATCGCGTAAGTCCAGGAGTTTGAGGTTGCTGTGAGCTATGACACTATCGCACTCTACCCAGGGTGACAGAGTGAGACTCTCTCTCAAAAAAAAAAAAAAAAGGAAAGAAAGAAAGAAATAATGGCAATATCCCAACAAGCAATAATGTCAGAGGCAAGGGGCAAAAAAGGAATAATAAGGTATTTGAATGTTTATTCATGGAAAAAAGAAAGTTGCTGAGAAGCACACACAATAAACTCTTTCTTGGCTTATAAAATCAACCAGTGTGTGTGCACTGTGTGCACACTGAGACAAAACACTTGGGAAGGCTCGGCGCCTGTAGCTCAGCAGCTGGGTGCCAGCCACCCACACCAGAGCTTGTGGGTTGGAACCCATCCCGGGGCTGCCAAACAATGACAACTACAACCAAAAAATAGCCAGGTATTGTGGTGGGCGCCTGTAGTCCCAGCCACTTGGGAGGTTGAGGCAAGAGAATCACTTAAGCCCAAGAGTTTGAGGTTGCTGTGAACTGTGATGTCCCAGCACTCTACCGAGGATGACATAGGGAGATTCTGTCTCAAAAAAAAAAAAAAACACTTGGAAAGGTACACACAAAACCCCTGGCAGCATGGACTCCTATTTCACATATTTGCTCTGGATTGTGAGCTTTTTTCCCATGAATTATGTTCTGCTTTTGTCAACCTTTTTTTTTTTTGAGACAGAGTTTCACTTTCTTGCCCTCGGTAGAGTGCCATGGCAGCATCACACTGCTCACAGCAACCTCGAGCTCTTGGGCTTAGGTGATTCTCTTGCCTCAGCCTCCTGAGGAGCTGGGACTACAGGCACCTGCCACAACACCCAGCTATTTTTTTATTGCGGTTTGGCTGGGGCTGGGTTTGAACTCCCCACCCTACTCACTGAGCCACAGGCACCACCCGCTTTTGTCAACTTTTTAAAACCAATTAAAAATAATCTATTTTTGGTGAAACAAGAGCTTAAGAGTTGTTCCCACCAGGGAAATACTTTGACAAACAAGAACAGTTAAGTGAATGATGCTCCACCCATACAATGGAGCATTTTGCATCGATTATTACAGGAGAGTTTGAAGCTACGTTTAGATGGGAGGAAACTCACGTGCTACCTGCCTAATGGGACACTTCCAGTCCCACTTGGGTAATGAACTGCAGTATGTACAAATGCTTGTGTATCTACTAAAAAAAAAAATCTACACTGAAATATAGACAAATGCCAATTATGGTTACTTCTGCTGGTGGGAATGTGAACGATTTGATGTCTCTTTCCTGTATAGGTTTCAGCTGTCTACAGTAAACACTGCTTTTAGAATCTAAAAAAAGGACTGGGCACAGTGGCTCCTGCCTATAATCCTAGCACTCTGGGAGGCCAAGGCAGGTGGAGTACCTGAGCTCACAGGTTCGAGACCAGCCTTAGCCAGAGGGAGACCCAGTCTCTAAGAACAACCTGGCATTATGGCAACAATGTGAAACTCTGTCTCAAAAAAAAAAAAAAATCTAAAAAGTGATGATCCTCTTGTTAACTGTTTATATCCTTTCCTTTGAAATTCCACTTCAGAGTATTCATCTGAAATTCAGGAACAGCTTTACACATAAAGCCTTTTTTTTTTTTTTGAGACTCTTTGTTGCCCTGGGTAGAGTGCTATGGTGTCATAGCTCACAGCAACCTCAAACTCTTAGGCTTAAGTGATCCTCCTGCCTCAGCCTCCTAAGTAACTGGGACTACAGGCACCTGCTGCAATGCCCAGCTATTTTTTAGTGCAGATGGGTTCTTGTGTTTACTTGAGCAATCCTCCTGTCTTGGCTTCCCAAGTGCTAGGACTGTCAGTGTGAGCCACCACGCCCAGCCTGCACATACAGATGTTAATCCCAGCACAAACTATGCTTGGGGAAAATTGGAAGCACCTCCTGGGGCTCCCAGTGGAGACCACATATGTAGGGTGGTTATTCTGCCAATGACACTTGTATTCAAACCTGCCAGGATGGTTACAGCTCCCCAGGGCCTTCAAGTTAACAGATAAAGACAAGATTAAAAAAAGAAAAGACATCCAATTAAATCACAACTTGATAAAACTACGCCTAGAAAAAGCCAGAAAATATCTAACCGCCCTCATACTGACCACAGCCCCACTGTGTAGTTCCACTTTCCTACAATGCTCAATAATGCTTTCCTTTTCAATTTTGCTTTGTAATAACATTCCAAAAACTCTGGGCGATGCCTGTGGCTCAGTGAGTAGGGCACCGGCCTCATATGCTGAGAGTAGCAGGTTCAAACCTGGCCCCAGCCAAAATGCAATTAAAAAAATAGCCAGGCATTGTGGCAGGTGCCTGTGGTCCCAGCTACTCAGGAGGCTGAAGCAGAAGAATCGCCTAAGCCCGAGCTGGAGGTTGCTGTGAGCTGTGACGCCACAGCACTCTACCAAGGATGACAAAATGAGACTCTGTCTCTAAAAAAAAATTCCAAGAACTCCTTCTGTGTAACCCAGCACTCAGGCACCTTCCTATGCCTGCAACCACACCTCCACCAATCTGATTCGACAGCCTATTCCTCCCACCTGGATGAAATTCATGAATCTGCATAATCATGTTTAACCATATTTATAATGGCCATGTTTCATGTTCCATAATTATGTTAATGCATGTTTGCTATTTCCAGTTTTTATCTTTCTAATGGATGTTAGCATACACATTTATATACAAACGGCATTTTTCTTTTCCTTATTATTTCCTTGGAGCTTCCAGGACTAAAAACACTGAATCAAAGAAAATGAGAACTTCCATGGCCCCTGTGGGTATTTTTTTTCTTTATTTCTGCTGTAGCTACCTCTGAAGATTAATATGTTTTAAAAAGAAAGGCGGCTTCAAAATGAAGCTTAAACTTTTGTGCAGGCACCTATAACCTCAGCTACTTGAGAGGCTGAGGTGGGAGGATTGTTTAAGCCCAGGAGTTCAAAACCAGGACAGACCCCTGACCGTACAAAAAATTAAAAAATTAGATGGGTGTGACGGCATGTGCCTATAGTCCTACCTACTGGGGAGGCCAAGGCAGGAAGATCAGTTCATTTCAGGTGTTGAAGACTGTAGTAACCTGTGATGGTGCCACTGCCCTACAGTCTGGGCAATAAAGCAAGACCTTGCCTCAAAAAGATAAAACTCTCATGCTTCAAAGACCACATCGAGAAAGTGAAAAGACATCCTAGGACTCTGGGAGGCCAAGGCAGGTGGATCACCTGAGCTCACAGGTTCTAAACCAGCCAGAGCCAGAGTGAGACCTCGCTCTAAAAAACTGCCAGGTGTTGTAGATGCTTGTAAGTCCCAGCTACTTGTCAGGCTGAGGCAAAATAATTGCTTGAGCAGGTGGTACTTATAGCTCAAGAGGCTAAGGCGCCAGCCACATACACCAGGACTGGCAGGTTTGAATCCGGCCCAGGCCTGCCAAACGATGACAGCTCACAGCAACCTCAAACTATTGGACTTAAGCGATTCTCTTGCTTTAGCCTACCAAATAGCTGGGACTACAGGCACCTGCCACCATGTCCAGCTATTTTTTATTGTTGGTTTCAGTGTTGTGGTGGGCACCTGTAGTCCCACCTATTTGGGAGGCTGAGGCAGGAGAATTACTTAAGCCCAGGAGTTGGAGGTTGCTGTGAGCTGTGATACCACAGCACTCTACCCAGGGCAATAGCTTGAGGCTCTGTCTCAAAAAAAAGAATCACTTGAGCCCAAGAGTTTGAGGTTGCTGTGAGCTATGATGCCACAGCACTCTACTCTGCTGAGGGTGACAAAGTAAGACACTATCTCAAAAAAAAAAAAAAAAAAGAGAAAGTGAAAATACAGCTCAAGAATAAAAGAAAATATTTGCTAATCATATGTCTGACAAGGGATTTGTATTTATAGTCCATAAACATGGCTTACAAATCAATAATAAAAACCCCAAGTTTTGGTGGGTGCAGTGGCTCATGCCTGTAATCCTAGCACTCTGGGAAGCCAAGGCAGGTGGATCACTTGAGCTCATGAGTTTGAGACCAGCCTGAGCAAAAGCGAGACTCCGTCTCTCAAGAAAAACTGAGCCAAGAGGATCACCTGAGCCCAAGAGTTGGAAGTTGCTGTGAGCTATGACAACATAGCACTCTGCCCAGGGCAAAAGCTTGAGACTCTGTCTCAAAAAAAGAAAAGAAAAAAAAGAAAGAAAGAAACCCCCAAGTTTTTAGAAATGGACAAAGGATAATTATTATTACAAGTCAATTAATAATAAACCAAATTTTGGCTCGGCACCCATGGCACAATGGTTACAGCACTAGCCACATACACCGTGGGGTGGCAGGTTCGACCCAGCCCAGGCCAGCTAAACAACATCGACTGCAACAACAAAAAAAATAGCTGGGCACTGTGGCAGGTACCTATAGTCCCAGCTACTTGGGAGACTAAGGCAAGAGAATCACTTAAGTCCAAGAGTTTGAGGTTGCTGTGAGCTGTGACACCACTGTACTCTACCAGGGGCAACAAAGTGAGACTCTGTCTCAACAAAATAAAAAAAAAAAATAAACCAAATTTATAGAAATAGACAAAAGATATGAATATATATCACTCCAAAGATTTACAAATGATCAATCAACAAGCATAGGAAAATATATTATTAGTCAGAGAAATTCAAATCAAAACTACAATGATACTTCAACTCCACCAGGATGCCTATAATCAGAAATACAGACAGTAGCAGGTGTTGTCAAGGATGTGGAGAAATTGGGACCCTGAGAACATTGCTAGCGGTACTGTAAAATGATGTGGGAACTTTGGAAAACAATTTAGCAGCTCCTAAAAGTATTAAATATAGAGTTACCATATGACCTGATAAACTTATGTCCTCAAAAAAACTTGCACACAGGCCAGGCACAGAGGCTCACACCTGTAATCCCAGCACTCGAGGCAGGTGGATTGCTTGAGCTCACAACTAGTCTGAGCAAAGGCAAGACCCCATCTCTACTAAAAATAGAAAAACTGAGGCAAGAGGATCGCTTGAGCCGAGCTAGAGGTTGCTGTGAGCTGTGACGTCACGCACTCTACCCAGGGTGACAGCTTGAGACTCTGTCGCAAAAAAAAAAAAACTTGCATAGAAATGTTGGTAACAGCATTATTCGTATTAGCCAAAAATGGAAACAAGGCAAACGCTAATCAACTAATCAATGAATAAATAAAACAATGGAATCTTATTCAACAATGGAATACAATAAAATTCAAGGGAATATTATTCAACCACAGGAAGTGATGAAGTACTGCCAAGAGCTACAAAATGGAGGGGGGGATCCTGGAAAAGCTATGCTAAGTGAAAGCAGCCAGACACAAAGACTGTATGTATATGATTCCATTAGCATGGACCGACCAAAACAGACAAATCTAGAGAAAGTAGGCTCAGTGCCTGCCACTCAGCAGTTAGGGCGCGGCCACATACACTGAAGCTGGTGGATTTGAACCCGGCCTGGGCCTGCTGAACAACAATGACAATTGCAACAAAAAAACAGATATACTTGGGTGGTTTCCACCATTGGGTTATTGTGAATAATGGTTCGTGAACATTCATGTACAAGTTCCTCTTTAAGTGTTTTCAGGTCTCTTAAGTATATACATAGGCATGGAATTGCTGGGTCACAGGGTTATTTAACATTTCGAAGGACCACAGAACTGATTTTTTCTTTTTTAATTTTTTTTTAACACAGAACCGATTTTCACAGCAGCTTGTACCATTTCCTATTCCCACTAGCCACACACCAGGGCTTCAACTTCTCCACATTTTCATCAACACTTGTCTTTTATTACAGCCATCCTAGTCAACGTGAAGGGGCATCTCATGATTCTCACTAGCAACTCCCTAACGACTAATGATGTTGAGCATCTATTTCTGTTTATTGGTCAGCTGTGCACGTTCTCTGAAGAAATGGCTATTCAAGTCTTATGCCCATTATCTAATTGGGTTACTTATTTTGTTGAGTCAATTTCTAAATATTTTCTCACATTGGAGGCTGGCTTTTCACTCCCCCCCCCTTTTTTTTTTTAAATCTATTAGCCATTTAACTAGGTTCTTTTTTAAAAAATTTAAAACACTATTTTATGGGGGTAAGCTTCATTTGTCAGAGCAAACACGCATCGTAGGTAGGCCTGGAGCTGAGGAATAGCCTTGATTTTCAGTAAAATTTCGGAGTCCACAGCATTTTGATCAACCTTGCGCTGTTCTGTTATCTCATATTTCTCTTTTTCTGTGGTGAAATCTCACCTTCCTGGTGTCTGGGCTTCGGGAGCTACTTCTTGAAATAAGCATCAGTAAGATGCTTCAGGATCTTAATTACAAATGTCAATTTTTGTGGTGGTGGCAATGACAAATTTCTGGTATGTCCTTCGTAGAGGAACTCAATTGAGGGACAGAGGTCCAGTCACAAGTAGCAAGCCACTGCCCAGTTGCTTTAGGAAAACTACTCTCTTGCCTCCATGGCGCCCAGTAAGGATAATTAGCATGGTCCCGGGCGTGATGCTATAGCACAGTTTTCTCACATGCTAAGTGGTTTTTTGCCCTGGTTCAACAGCTTTCGAGGCACATCTTCGGTGGGATAGTATCTGGGCATTTTGTGAAGTTTAACCACCCGAGTACCACCATTCTTGTCCCCACCAACTGGTTTTGTAACAGTGGCGAGGACCTTCGCCTTCTTCTTCTTTTCAATCTTGGATTTAGCTGCTGAGTATTTTCCTCTTGCCTTTCTCGAATACATGGCAGATGGGAAACATCTGCCTATTCCTCTGACAAGAAGGATTTCGGCGGCAGCGGGGCTTCCCCTTGTTGGCCTTAGGCCTCTTCTCTTTATTAACAGGTTTCTTCTCTTTAGAAACCAGCTTCTCAACTTTTTTACCCGCCATCTTGCGAGATGGGAAAGAGAAGTAAAGTCCTTCACTCTCTTCTTTTTGGAGGTGATGAAAATGTTCTAACATTCAGGCTTGGCGCCCGTAGCACAGTGGCTACAGTGCCAGCCACATATATGGAGGATGGTGGATTTGAACTTGGCCCAGGCCTGCTAAACAATTGACAAGTACAACAACAACAAAAAGCCAGGTGTTGTGGCAGGCGCCTGTAGGCCCAGCTACTTGGGAGGCTAAGGCAAGAAAACTGCTTAAGCCCAAGAGTTGGAGGTTGTGAGCTGTGATGCCACAGCACTCTGCCAAGGGTGACATAGTAAGACTTTGTCTCAACAAAAAAAAAAAAAAAAAAGAAAGAAAGAAAGAAAGACTGTTCTAACACTCCGTTGTGTGGTGGTGGCTCATGCCTATAATCCCAGCACTCTGGGAGGCCAAGGTGAGTGGATTATTTGCACTCACAAGTTCAAGACCAAACTGAGCAAGAGCAAGACCCAGTCTCTGTAAAAAAAAAAAAAAAAAACAAAACAGAAAAACTAAAGCAAGAGGATCACTTGAGCCCAAGAGTTTGAGGTTGCTATGAGCCATGGCACCATACTGAGGGCAACAAAGTGAAACTCTGACTAAATAAATAAAAATGTAGTGGTGGTTATACAACTATGAATATACAAAATCCACAGAATTGGACATGTTAAATAGCTGAGTTGTGGCTGAGTGCAGTGGCTAATGCCTGTAATCCTAGTACTCTGGCAGGGGTGGATCACCTGAACTCAGGAGTTTGAGACCAGCCTGAGCAACAGTGAGACCCAGTCTTTACTAAAAATAGGAAAAATAGCTGGGCGTTGTAGTAGGCACCTGTAGTCCTACCTACTCTGGAGGCTGAGGCAGGAGGATCACTTGAGCCCAAGAGTTTGAGGTTGTTGTGAGCTATGATGATGCCACAGCACTCTACTCAGGGCAACAGAGTGTACATTATCTGTCTAAATATATAAATAAATAGGTGAGTTGTACACAGTAAGTTATCTCAATAAAAAAATAAATTTGGCCAGCCTGAGCAAAAGCGAGAACCCATCTCTACTAAAAATAGAAAAATTGAGGCAACAGGATTGATGGAGCCCAAGTTGGAGGTTTCTGGGAGCTACAACACCACGGCACTCTACCCAGGGTGACAGCTTGAGACTCTGTTGCAAAAAAAAAAAAAAAAAAAAAATGGTAGGATTGTCATAGCTAAAATGAGTCTGTTCCTAAAACCCTGACAGCACACCATTCCCTTTATCTTGGGCTTTTTGTTGCTCATTATAGCAATCTCAGTGCAACCTCAAACTCTTGGGCTCAAGCAATCCTCCTACTTCAGCCTCCCAAGTAGCTGGGCCTACAGGCATTTGTCACAATGCCCACTTAATTCTTCTATTTTTAGTAGAGATGGGGTCTCGCTCTTGCTCAGAACTCCCAAACTCAAGCCCCTTCTCAGCCTCCCATACTGCTGGATTACTGGTATGAGCCGCTGTGGCCAGCCTTCACTTTTTTTTTTTTTGAGACAGAGTCTCATTATGTTGCCCTCGGTAGAGTGCTGTGACATCACAGCTCACAGCAAGCTCCAACTCTTGGGCTTAAGCGATTCTCTTACATCAGCCTCCCAAGTAGCTGAGGACTACAAGCTCCCACCACAACACCGGCTATTTTTTGGTTGCGGCTGTCATTGTTGTTTAGCAGGCCCAGGCTGGATTCAAAGATGCCAGCTTCGGTGTATGTGGCTGGTGCCCTACTCACTGAGCTATGGGCACCAAGCCCCAGCCTTCACTTTTTAAAGTAAACACTTTTAATTTGGATGTCCTCCTGGGTAAACTTTCTCTCAAATGGGAATTCTGAATTACCTTTAAAGAACCGTGTGAGTTTCTTACATAAAAAGTCATTTGAACTCATTCGTTGCTGGGTGCAAAATGGTGCAGCCGCTTTGGAAGACAGCATGACAGTTCCAACACTAACCATACTCTCTGATCTCATGATCCAGCAAAAGTGCTCCTTGGTATCTACCCAAATAAGATGAAAACTTAAGTCCAGGTTCGGTACCTGTGGCTCAAGTGGCTAAGGTGCCAGCCACATACACCTAAGGTGGCGGGTTCAAATCCAGCCCAGGCCTGCCAAAACAACAATGACAGCTGCAACCAAAAAATAGCCGGGCGTTGTGGTGGGTGCCTGTGGTCCCAGATACTTTGGAGGCTGAGGCAGGAGACTCGCTTGAGCCCAGGAGTTGGAGGTTGCTGTGAGCTATGATGCCACAGCACTCTACCCAGGGTGACAGCTTGAGGCTGTCTCAAAAAAAAAAAAAAAGAAAACTTAAGTCCACACAAAAACCTGCCCATGGATGTTTATAGCAGCTTTATTCACAATTCACAAAACTTGGAAGCAACTAAGGTGCCCTGTCAGTAGTCAGTAGGTGAATGGATAAACTGCTGTGCAACTAGATTATTCAACTAGGAGCTAAAAAAAATGAGCTATCAAGGCATGAAAAGACATAGAAGAAACGTAAATGCATTTTACTAAATAGAAGCAGCCAATCTGAAAATGCTGCATAGTACATAATTCCTATAACATTTTGGAAACGGCAAAACTATGGAGACAGTAAAAAGATCAGTGGTTCTCAGGGGGAGAACCTCAGTGGTTGAAGGCAGATGAAGGGATGAACAGGCAGAGCACAGAGGACTTTTAGGGCAGTGAAACCACTCTGTGCCATACTACAATGGTAGATTCAGGTGAGTACACATCTGTCCACACTCACGGCATGTACAAGACCAAGAGTAAACCCTGGCAGAGCCCTTAGCTCAGTGGGTAGGGTGCCTGCCACATGCACGAGGGCTGGTGGGTTCGAACCCAGCCCAGGCCTACTAAAACAAAAAAATTGCCAGGCGTTGTGGTAGGCACCTGTAATCCCAGGTACTCGGGAGGCTGAGGCAAGAGAATTGCGTAGGCCAGGAGTTTGAGGTTGCTGTGAGCTGTGATGCCTGCCATAGGACTCTACTGAGGGCAACAAAGTGAGACTCTGTCTCAATTTAAAAAAAAAAAAAAAAGAGTGAACCCTAATGTAAACTACGGACATTCATATTAATGATGTATCAATGTAGGTTCACTGAATGGAACAGATGTACCCCTCTGGTGTGGCTTTGTTTGTTTTTTTCAAAGTCTCACTCTGTTGCCCAGGCTAGAGTGCCACAGCCTCAGCCTAGCTCACAGCAACTTCAGACTCCTGGGTTTAACAATACTCCTGCCTCAGCCTTCCAAGTAGCTAAGACTACAGCCATCACACCTGGCTAACTTTTTTAGTTTTAACAGCAGAACAGCATGGCTTAAATGTCTAGAAATAGGATCTCTAAAACCTAAAACTCTAAAACAATAGTCCATTAGGCTGAGCCCGGTGGCTCACATCTGTAATCTTGGCACTCTGGGAGGCTGAGGTGGGAAGATCACTTGAGGTCAGGATTTTGAGAACACCCTGAGCAAGAATGAGACCCATCTCCATTAAAAATAGAAAAAAAACTAGCTGGGCATTGTGGTGGGCATCTGTCGCCTCAGCTATCAGGACGCTAAAGCAAGAGGATCACTTGAGCTCAGGAGTCTGAGGTTAGTATGAGCTACGATGATGTCATTGTGTCTAGACAGAGTGATAAGAGTAAGACTCTGTCTCAAAAAAAAAGTCTATTAAAAACTCACCCAGGGCAGCGCCTGTGGCTCAGTGGGTAGGGTGCTGGCCCCATATACCCAGGGTGGCAGGTTTGAACCTGGCCCCGGCCAAACTGCAACAAAAAATAGCTGGGCATTGTGGCAAATGCCTGTAGTCCCAGCTACTCTGGAGGCTGAGGCAAGAGAATCGCCTAAGCCCAGGAGTTGGAGGTTGCTGTGAACTGTGATGCCACAGCACTCTACCTAGGGAAATAAAATGAGACTCTGTCTCTAAAAAATAAATAAAAACTCATCCAATGCAATGAAGCAGCCAGTTTAAATCACAGGTTGGAATCGTTCAATGATGGGGAAATACACTTAAATGTTAGTGGAAAAGGCAGGTAATTTATAAAAATACTCCACATTTGGCAAACCTCTGCTTTGCAAAACACACATATCATTATCTCAGTCACAGGCCAGGCCCACAGTTGGTGCTATCATTCCCTTTCTGTTGGGCCTTTGTATGGTCTGTTTCCAAATTCTCACTGTTAGGAATCCTAGGAAGGGACTGACACCTTCTCTGCACCCCTCCCTAAACGCCTTCCATTCCAGGAAGTGGAAGAAGACATTATAATGAAGATTTTTCCAGCCCTGTGCACATCACCATGATGCCTGTCAGAGGCAGGGGAGGGTGCAGGGAACCTGGGGCCAGGGCACAGCCAGGATGGCCCCAAGGAGGCACAGAGGCATACTTACCAGGGGAAACCGGGGAGTTTGTGTGAACCGTTTCCAGCCAAGTACGAGAAATGGAAGCCTCCAGGGTTGAGGACCAAGGGCGTCAGGTCAACCATGCATCTGCAAGACAGGGCAGAGAGGGGACATTAGTCTCGGGCCCCTTCACAGCTTCCTGTGCAGTTCTGTGACACAGCACAGGGACTCCCACACACAGAGCACACCTCTGGGCCCAGACTCCTCCCCTGTAAAATGAGGAGAACCACCACTAAGGACGGCTCTGAGGATCAACTAAGAGGTGGGGGAGACGTGGCAATGGCGCCTGGCACACAGAAAGCTCCCCAATATGCTCCTTCTCCACTTCCCTCGAGCCCAGAGTAAATTCCTCCCACCTCTTGGGGTTTGATGACAGTCCATTCCAGTTTAATTTCACTTCAGACCCTGAAGTATCCAAATTCTCCATCTGTAGGAAATAAAAGGAAATCTCAGGACAAGTTTGGGGACCTCACAGTGAAGAAAAATGCCTTCTACAACCATGAGAACTACATGTCTTTCACTCATCTGGCAGGTACATGAGGCCCGTCCCATGCCCACCTTGAGCTAGGTGTGAGGGGTACAGGAGGTGGGATGGGGACCTGAGGAGAGGGGGGACCCCCGTGGGCTATGCAGGAGCAGGAGTCTGAAGATACAGGCAGAGGGCAGCATGGGGAACACACCCACAGGGACAGGCACCCGGGTGGCTCTCTGAGGGACGTGGGAAAAGGCCCACTCCTGCTTTTCCTATTGTTCTTCGGGGGCCCCAGCACCTCAAGGGTGCCTTATTCATTGAGGTCAAGAATGTAGGCTCCGTGCTTTTGACTCTCATGAAACCCATCCATCATAGCAAACTGCCCACTTCATTATTATTGTTGTTTAAGAGACAAGTTCTCATTCTACTTCCCAGCCAGGCTGGAGTGCAAAGATACAATCACAGCTCACTGCAGCCTTGAACTGCTCCTGCTTCACCCTCTTCAGTAGCTGGACTACAGGTACACACCACCGCCCCTACCCCAAACTCCTTTTGCCTGTTTATTCATTGCCTTTCTACCCAAGACTGTCTGCAAAGAGGGTTTGCTGCATAAGCAGGGATCTGAGAGCTGTGGGCCCAGGAGAGCCACCGGAACTGTTCTGAGTATGGGGGCCAAGGCTGCTCCTCTCAGGACTGTTTGGAGCAAGGAACACCCCCACTGACCGAGTTGCTGGGCAGCGGAGGGAAGGGGCCAAAGACCCTGGGCATGGTGTAGACAGGGAGTGATGGGGCCAGCAGGGAGGCCTTGGTGGTGGTAGGTGGTGATGGTGGCAGCGGTGGAGGTGGTGGCAGGGTTGGTGGTAGGCATGGGGAGGTTGACCGGTCCCGCAGAAGGATGGGTTCTGGTTTCTTTGGTTTCAGCTTCCTTCTCTTCTTCTTCTTGGCATCTGTGACAAAAGGTGCCAGTGACTGCCTACTCTGTGGGCAGAAAGGGTAGAGTGGGGACCAAAGAGTGATCCAGGCTTCTTCACACAGTCCCTCCAACAACACCCAGCACCATTACTGACATGGACCAACATGCACCATCTCACCAAGCCCACAGAGAGGCTACTCTGGTGTCCACCTTACAATCAGAACCAGAGCTCTGGCCATCCAAGGTATAGGCAGGATCCACACCAGGTTGTCTGACTTCCAAGGGCAGAATTTTGAGGGAAGTGATGGGATGTTACATCCAAGGAAGGGTGAGCTTAGCCTTGGCAGGTCAGTCTGCCCCCACCTCCCCTTTGTAAATAAATGCCAAGTCTGCCAACACCAGCTTGGGGTATGCAGGCCCCAGTGAGCCCACCAACTGTATCTGGGGAGTATGGGAAAGGACACTTTCTCCCGGAGGAAGCCCACGTGAAGGTCTTGCAGAGGTGGGCTCAGGCAGGGAATCTTTGAGGGACAGGACCTGGGGATCAGCCCCCTCACCTCTATTTCAGATCTTCCTCCTGTATTCAACAGGTCTGCTTGTTTCTACTGTTCAAAGTTGGTGACTACCAGCAAAGTGGGTGTTAAGAGGTTCCTCAGGCTCGGCGCCTGCGGCTCAAGCAGCTAAGGCACCAGCCACATACACCTAAGGTGGCGGGTTCGAATCCCCAGCCGGGACCCGCCAAACAACAATGATGGCTGCAACCAAAAAATGGCCGGGCGTTGTGGCGGGCGCCTGTGGTCCCAGCTACTTGGGAGGCGGAGGCAGGAGACTCGCCTGAGCCCAGGAGTTGGAGGTTGCTGTGAGCTGTGATGCCATGGCACTCTACCCAGGGGGATAGCTTGAGGCTC
>CAUYQV010131945.1:0-10423 GCA_963574575.1 Galagoides demidoff
TCTTACAAGGGTACAAGTGAATCTTTCTATGAGTAGAATATGAACATTTTAACACAATAACTAAGAAAATGACATGAAGGCTATGTTAACCAGTTTGATGGAAGTGTTTCTGATTGTGTGTGAAAACACCACACTGTACCCAGAAGTGCATTAATGTACATAGTTACCACTCAGTAAAAAAGAAAAAAAAAGAATCTTAATATAGCTATATCTTTATTTATTCTTAGTTGTCTTTTGAAATGAATTTCCCTGGCCAGGTCTTAAAAAATAAAAGCACTTTTTGTTGTGGGGAAAAAACAAACAAACAAACAAAAAACAAAACGTGAGGCATGGAGGTAAACATTGTCCTTAGATAATTAATACTAAAATGTTTGTTCGTGGTAAACATTGTCCTTAGATAATTAATACTAAAATGTTTGTTCGTGGTAAACATTGTCCTTAGATAATTAATACTAAAATGTTTGTTCGTCCTCTCACTATCGTGATTTGGATACTTCACCACGCTTTTGTTATAGGGTCTTCAGGATTGTATTCTCAGAGCTTCTGATCCTTAGGTCCGCTTTGGGCCATGTTCCTTTTCATCCTGTTGTACGTACATTTTTCTAAGATTTCATCACATTTCTGGGTTTGGAGCACTACTTTTGTGTCTTAGTTCCTATGTTTTCCTCTTTATTTTGTTCCTTTTTTATTTTGCTAAAGAACATCTTTTAATAATTCTTTGAGCAAGAGTCTGAGATTTCCAAGTCTTTGAAAGTTTGAAAATGTTTTTATTTTCCAGTGTATTTGAGTAGCGATCTGGCTAGGCTCAAATTATTTATTTATTTTGGCTCAAAAATTTTTTTTTTCCTTAAAACTTTGAAGGCATTTTCCCATTTTCTTCTAGCATCGCTATTGCTGATGAGAAATTTTATGCTACCCTGAGTCTCATCACCTTGAAAAATCATCCACATTTTCCCTGTCTGAAACCTTGTTGAATCTTTCTCTTTGTTCTTGGGGTTCTGAAATTTCTGGAGTCCCTGTGTAAGAAAATTTCATTACAAAACTTAAAAAGAAAACCCAATAGATATTAGTTGAGATTTATGGAAAAATCAAGCAGGGAGGACAGAGTTCTCAAATACCCACCCCATACAGTGACTATTGTATTTGTTACATTTAATGAACCAATTTTGATGAACATTATTAAGTGAGGTCCATAGTGTGCTCATCTCTTTTTGTTATTAACTGACATCTTTCTGCCCCGGTATCCCAGCTAAGTTACCATGTTCCTTCTCTTACCTTAGATTCCTCTTAGTTGTGAGTTTCTCAGACTCTCCGTGGTTCTGAGGGTCTTCACATTTCTCCGGAGCACTCATCAGGTGTGTTGTAGGGTGCTTCTTTATTGGAATTTTTAAAATTTGATGTTTTCTTCACGATTAGGCTAGAATTATAAGATTTGGGGAGGAAGATGGCAGAGGTAAAGTGTCATCCTGATCACATCGTATCAGAGGTAAATAGTGTCAATGTGATTTATAATTGTTGATACTGACCTTGATGAGCTGCCTGAAATAGTGTTTTTCAAATTTCTGCACTTTATTTTTTATTTATTCATTTATTTTTATTGAATAGTAACTATGTACATTAATGCATTTCTGGGGTACGGTGTGGTGTTTTCACATACAATTTGAAACATTTCCATCAAACTGGTTAACACAGCCTTCATGTCATTTACCTAGTTATTGTGCCAAAACATTTATATTCTACTCTTAGAAAGGTTCACTGGTACCCTTGTAAGATAAACCACAGAAGTGATCCCTCTAATTTCTCCCCTTTAAAGTTACTCTTTTTTCCACCTTTTCATACCGTACTCTTTGGAAGGAAGGCAGGATGCACAGCCTATATTTAAGTGATGTAGAATCATGCTCCTTCTCCTTTAGGGTAGGAAACTACTTACACTTATTTGGAGTTCTTCTCTAAGGGAGTTTTGTTTCTGCCTCTCATTTTTATTAATTTATTTGATCAGGATGGCCTAATCATATTTATTTCATATTTGGGGTAGTAATCAATACTCTAGTAATTTTGTTGCCCCCCCCCCACCACGTTTTTCTAGCTTTGGCCATTGGGAAAGCTTTCACCTGACTCGTGTCCCCGCTTGGCGTACTCCCGTCACTGGAGTTTGCTTTTTTCCCCGAGTGCTTCCTTGCTTTCTGTTCGCACAAGAGTAGCTGCTACAGTCCCAGGATCCACCATTTTCCCAGGGAGCCATGGTTCCTTATATTGAAAATGGATTTGGGCCTGCCTCTGGGTGTGACCACTAGTTCTGGGTGTCATTGCTTCCGGGGCCTTTCAGCCAACTGACTTAGAAATAGTGTTTGCATACTAACTCCTGTTTCTCCACATCTGTATCTGTGCCAAGTAAAACTTGAGTTTCGTATCGATGTGGAAGCTCTTCTTCGTTGCCCCTTGCCTACTAGCTGTGAATGCTCATTCCAATAGCAAGTATTCCAGAACCCACCAGCCAGCACCCACATGCCCACCTGTTCATTTCCAGTTACTTCCAGCACCATCAGGTCAACCTGCACTCACAGTGGACGGCACCTTTTCTCCACCTGTTTGGTGAGGTTGTTTTGTACATTCGCGATCCAGGCAGATACCTTGGTCGCTTCCTGCATTCCATGCATTCATTTATTCTAACTGAAAGAGGGATGCTGGTCTGTGGGTAAAATACTGAGAGCTCCTACCCCTCTGTTCTGCCCATCTGTGTCTTTTGTTTTCTTGCCTTGCTCTATTTTACAATCTAGGGCCTCCTGCAAAATTCTTCAAAAAGACATTTAAAATCAATTTACTGTGAAACACTAAACTTTCACTATCTGCAATTTTTTTAAGAGGAAAATGAAATACTATGTGTTGTCACTATACTAAGTTATCATTTTTATTTTTGTCTCCTAGGAATAATTGGTAAACACTGCCATTGTTTTGTATCACAATAATTAGTAAAAACATCCCTATACCAGCTGCTTAAGAAACTGCCCTTTAATTGTTCATTCTTTTTTCAAACTCCTGGGCTCAGGCAACCCTTCCACTCAGCCTCCCGAGGCCCTGAGCTTACAGGCACACCACCACCCATGTTCACGCATTCTTTCCTTCACTAGGACAGCCTTTCTCTAATTTATTCATTTCACAGTTCACTCAACAAAACAATTTTTTGTAATCTACTCTGTCAGCAACAGTATTGGTGCTGGGTATTTAGCACAATACCAAGAATATCCTTGTTCTTACAAAACTCAAAATCTAGCACAAGAAGCAGATACTAAGCAAATAATTTTTGAAAAATGCAATAGTAACTGTTGGTGTGGAATCTTAGGGCTCTGGGAGTACACCAAGGGAGGTTTATAAATGGCCTTAGGGGCTAAAATGTTCCTTTAATTCTGTGCCTCCTGGTCCATCAAAGATACTTCAAGAAATAAGCCATTGCTGGAAAGATAGATCTTCACTTAAGATTATAAAAATCTGTAATTAATATTATTCATGGTTTTAAATTCTTTCTGATAATACAAAGTAGTATCCTACTTGGTGTATAATTTATCTGTACATTACCCATTTACATTTCCTTCCAATTTAAGGCATTTTTCCTTAAGTACAAAATAGTAAAGATTATTAACTTCTAAGGAATTTTAATTTCATAATTGATAAGTGTGGTTCATTTTCAAAGCAGACTAACCAATTTGTCAGAGGGGAGAATTTTATGCCTTATTAATAAACTGGTGAACATCTAGAAGTTAAGGTTATCTGAAGAGTCTATTCACGTGATGTAGATTTGGTCTGTCGAGTCCATAGATGTAGATTTGGTCATGTCTGTCTCCACACGTTATGCTGGAGAAACAGATCTGAGTTTACCCAAAATTAGAACTCTTGATTAGTACTAATATAGTTCATGTGGTCCTTGATTTTCTAGACTTAATTTTCTGTCACTTAGGACAAGAAAATTTAAAGCATTTTGGCATGATAAGGAAATGAAAATTTTTATTTGATTCAGAATCATCTTTCTTCATTCTAAAGAAATCTTTTGAAGTGAAAATAACCACTACTGAATTGCAGTGGAATTAAATGTCATTAGATTTGTCTTTATAGTACCTACTGGTCTACCATGAATGATGGGAACATTTACAACAAATACTAGATTTAGTGTTGGCATCTCATTTGGATTGGATAGAAGTGGTAACATTGAATGATTGCTTTTTTGTAAATTTGTGCCTGGATAATAGAACATTTTTACAAGTACATGACTGGCCACATAATTTCGTGCAAGAGTTGCTCACTAAGAAAATGAAAAGCAAGCTCCATATGGGTCTGTGTTAGAGAGAATGACCCCAGGAAACCTCTCATGAGCCTTGGAAGATAGTGATGGCTCCCAAAGACTGCCTTCCTCCCCACCATCCACACTGTCTGAGAGGCATTAAAGTGTGTCCTAAGATGCTCTCACTCTAAAAATAATGCCGGTCCAAGGATGCTTACACTTGCATTAGAAAGAGATAGTCCATGATTATGCTGAGAAATATATGTGCCATTTTCACAAAACATTGCCTTAGGCTATAAATATAAAATACACATATCTATCCATCTATCCGTCTACTTTAACTCCCAGATTTAGCAGCAATGTGTGCCTTCCACTGGACAAAGTTTTTAGAAGAAATCCATGAGAAGACTCTCAAAAGATGTCTACAGCATAAGAGGCCTCTTAATGAGAATTCTTTAGGAAAAAATAAGGATATTAGTCCCTCATCTGTCATTATTGACAAGGGTAAGGTAGTAAAGGGCATATGTACTTTCCATAGACATCAAAAGGCTAACGGTAGACAGAGCAGTGTGGGGAGGAGGGGGCAGTCAGCCTTTCTGAGTGCCTCCGGCATGCTGGGCTCTTAGGCAAGAACAGCAGCTAATGACATTAGGCAGTGATTATACTAAATGATTTATGTAGATTATTTCATTTCATTCCCTGTGACACAGCTATAAAAGAAGTGTTATCTCCAATTTAATACAATACATTTCAAAGTTAAATAATTTTACTGGAGTTAAAATGCAGACGTCTGAGTCCAGTGCTCTTAACCACTGTGTCTATTTATGTGTGCTATCAGGCTCATTCCTCATAGTCTACTTATTAGGTAGACAGTATCACTTCCATCTTTAAGATCTGCAAACAGACTAAAGGAGTTTAGATAATTTCAAGGGTGCTGTTCCCTTTGGAGCCTCTGTAAGTTTAGTGCAGTTGCTTTGTATGGAGGAAAAACACACATATTTAAAAGTGTGTACGTGAGAGGTGGCATCTACACAGAAGAGGCGTTTGGGGGTATAAATATTCCTATTTTTAGAAAGTGGCAAGTAGAGAAGGATGCGGGAGGAGTTTGTATCTCTTCCCCATCTCCTAAGAGCTTTCTTTCAAGAGTAAAGCAGTTCCACTGGGGTCACCACGGTTTGGGCCGGGATTACTAGCAGGTGGGATTACTGTGTCCCAAAGAAGTTTCTGTGTCCACCATAGTTCTCTGTTTTCTATGAATTTATTTGAAAGACTGGGCTCAGGGCCTGCTCATAATTGAGTATGCTGGTTTTACATCTAGTTCCTCTTCTTTTCAGCAGTCTGCAGGCAGGAGGATGTTAAGAATTGGATTTAGGCTTATAGGAAAGGAGGGTACCTCAGTTTGAACTTGAACTGAAGCTACATGTACCACTCAAGGTCTGACTTGACCGCTTCCTTAATAGTTACCAGAGGCTGACTTAGGTATTATTAAAATGATACTTTCTCCACCCTTTGGCTACTGTTGCTGCATTAATCTCCATCAGAAACTTCTAGACAGAGTGAGTGTCAGAGCTGGTGAGGAGTATAGAAGTGCAGGATTTTATACCATTCCTGCGTCCCCGGCTGAAATAGTAATCCATCACAACCCCCCCCAACAATAATCCCAGTAAAATGAATTCTTGTGGTAATCATCTGGGAAAAGAAGGGTCCAACTGGTGAAATAGGTCTTATTACAGCATAAATATTTTTTAAAAATCTTGATTTTTTTCAGCAGTTTTGAATGAATTTGTGTTTTAATCCTTGAAGAAAAAATTGCAAGTATGTTGACATAAATATTGATCTAGTTACTATTGTCATAACGCTGATAATTTATGTTTTCAGAAACTCCAACAAACAAATACCTAAAGGAATTTTCAAATAACATCCGAATATTTCTATCTGTGTTAATTCTGAGGACAGAAGAAGGATTACTAATTATAAATGTGAGACACATATTTTGGGGCCCAGAAGGAGAAAAAGGAAGCAAATGATGGAGCTGCATGAAGAAGCAGTTTTCAGGTTGGGTTCCCTGGAAACAGTGTCTAGGACAGAGTTTCAGGTCCAGAGAATTATCTGAAAAGTGCCTGTGGAATGCCAGTGGAAAATTAAGGGGAATTTAGCAGAATTTTGCAGATGTCTCGCTGCAGTGGAAGCCAAGTGGCTCTTCAGAATTGTCTTCAGCTAGGCCAGTCACTGGCTATGGACATGCTGGCGCGGGCCAGGCAGGCCCAGCAGCTGAGGTGATTTTGGAGAAGGCTGTTTCCAACAAGCATTCCAGACACTGGCAACACGTCCTCCTCAAAGGACAGTGGCTTATCACAAAGACACTGAATTCCCCACGACTGGGTGTGTTTATACAGAGCCTTGGTTATCATACACTAGAAAAGCTGAAGAATATGTATCTGCATTGGGGACACTCATTGGTGTCCGTTAAGACTCCTTCCAATTCTGTTATTCTATAAACCACTAAAAATTGAAATGGCTTCACGGGTGGTGGTGTTAATCCAGCCTCATTAACTTCTCCATGGAGATCAAACTCAGTGACACTGATAGAAACTCGGCACATTTAGAATAAGAAAGGAGAAAAAGAAGTTGAACTTATATTTTATTTTAGGACTGCTTTAACATCAGGCAACAGGTAGGATAAATCAAAGGAGTCCATGTTATAATAAAATTTCTAAACAGGCTCAGCGCTTGTAGCACCGTGGTTACGGTGCCAGCCATGCACGCCGAGGCTGGGTGGTTCAAGCCCAGCGCGGGCCAGCTAAACAACAATGACAACTGCCACAAAAGAAAAATAGCCAGGTGTTGTGGCAGGCGCCTGTAGTCCCAGCTCCTTGGGAGGCTGAGGCAAGAGAATCACTTAAGCCCATGAATTAGGGGTTTCTGTGAGCTGTGAGGCCATGGTACCCTACTGAGGGCAACATACTGAGACTCTGTCTCAAAAAAACAAAAAGTAAAATTTCTGAACATTAAAAAGGCCATGGAGAAAATAAAGAAGGGACTAACTTTGTGCCGGAATCTCTCAGAATATACTATATTTAGCTTTTCACCACGTGGTGCAATATATCGTATATACTATAGATAATAAAAAGTTACAAAATGGGGCAGCGCCTGTGGCTCAAAGGAGTAGGGCACTGGCCCCATATGCCAGAGGTGGCAGGTTCAAACTAGCCCTGGCCAAAAACTGCAAAAAAAAAAAAGTTACAAAATAAATGTGCAGATTTACCTTCCTAAATATATCCATTAATATTCTTATTTTCACAAAGAAGATGGGGACATATTTGAAAATTGAGAAGACCCCGATTACCAATTGCTGAGAGACCTAGCGTCCTCGTGCTTTGTGAGAATAAGACGGAGGATAAACAGGTTGCTGCCGTATGTAAAGGGAAGGTAAGGAAAGTCTCACGTTTTATTTCTTCTAAACCTCCAGATATACTGAGAGAAATACATATGGTGCAAGTGCTTAGCCAGGATGTTGGCAAAACACTTACAAATCTAAGTATGTTATTTTTTGTGGATGAGAACAGATTTCTTATGAATTGTGATGAAGACATTGCCAAGTGCTTTGCTTGAAGCTTTGCAGTTTGAAGTAAGCATCAGAGAACTCCGCCCTGTGAGGAATAGATTTACTCTCAACTAAATCAGTGATCTATGAACAGCAGTCACCGCTCCCAGCGGGATCCACGGGAAATTCCGTCCTCCCTTCCTCCTCACTATACTGCGGTCACCTGTAGGATTGTAGGTTGGAAAAGAAGGCTTATTAGGGACACACCAGGATGTTCATTAGCCGATTTGAAGTGATTTGACCCGGAGGAGGTGATGTTTTCTGACGACTCCACAGCCCACAGCCTTTCACGGTAGTAACCACCTCTCCAGAAATACACTGTGCCTGCCCGAGAGGGAGTCCAAGGCCGCAAAGCTGCCTCTGAGCTGGGTCTGGGTGCTTTGGTTTGTCCTAGATCTGTCTGGCAACTGAAGACACCAGTCAGGTTTGAGCTGTTTTGATACAATTGTTGGACCTGTGAGAACAGTGTTGCTGTTGTTGTTTTTCCAGTTATGAAAACTGTTTCCATCTCCTTGGCCTTCAACTCCCCGGCTCCACACTGTAATTCCTTTCCCTGCCCAGTTCCTATCTTAGTAGAAAAATTCCATTCACTTGTTTTCAAAACAGTTAGAGCATAATTATAATATTTACTCATTGAAAAAACTTGGGAAATACAGGAACCCTTTATAATTATACTAATCAGAGTCATCCACTCAACATTTTTCAGTCTTTCTTTTTCTTAAAATACAGATGAATTTATGCTTTAATATTATTTTAAGGACTGTGTTTTCCCTACCCGCTATGTACACACACACACACACACATTATTTAGCATTTTCAAAATATTGACTAGATAATAAATTCCATCACTGAATGCAGCATAATTTATTTAATTGATCTCTTATATTTAGACATTGAGGTTGTTATTTTTTCCGGAACTATAAACAGTACTGAAAGATAGATTCTTGTATTCCTGTGCACTTCACTTTTTATTTCTTAGGATGAAAGGAAATGCGAAATATTTAATTAAAACTTTTTAACGAACCTTGTTAAAATCCCCCCAAATTTAGATGCATTTATACTTATTTCATTTTTAGATTGAATTTTTTTTAATGTACATTTTTTTTTCTTTTTTTTTGCAGTTTTTGGCCAGGGCTGGGTATGGACAGGTCACCTCCAGCATATGGGGCTGGTGCCCTACTCCTTTGAGCCACAGACAGCACCCTTTAGATTGAATTTTATTAAAATCATAACTGTATATATTTATGGGGTATAATGTGATGATTTGATATACAGTGTAGCTGATTAACATAGCTATCTCCTCACTTATTTTTTGTGTCAAGGCATTTAAAATTTACACGTAGTTATTTTGAAATATACACTTGCATTATGTACGTTAGGTGAGATCCCACCAAATGCCCTGCTTCCTCCCATCAATCTCCCCTCCTCTGTCCCTCCTTAGTCCCTCCCCCCTGCTAAACTGTATTTGTCTCTTATTATTTGTATGAGTATATAAGTATAAGTGTTTATATATTAGTTTCATAATAGTATTGAGTACATTGAATACTTTTTTCCCCATTCTTGAGATACTTTACTAAAAAGAATGTGTCCCAACTTTATCTAGGTAAACATAAGAGATGTAAAGTCTCCATCTTTTTTATAGTTGAATAGTACTCCGTGGCCTACATATACCACAGCTTGTTAATCTATTCATGAGTTAATGGCGCTTGGGTTGCTTCCAAGTTAATGGCACTTGGGCAATTAAGAATTGGGCTGCAACAAATATTCTTGTGCAAATGTCTTTGTGGTAAAATGATTTTTTTTTCTTCTAGATAGGTACCTAGTAATGGGATTGCAGGATCAAATAGAAGGTCAACTTTTACTTCTTTGAGGATTCTCTGTACTTCTTTCTATGAAGGTTGTATTAGTTTGCAGTCACACCAGCAGTGTAGAAGTGTTCTATTCTCTCCACACCCACGCCAGCATCTGCAGTTTGGGGACTCTGTGGATGTGGGCTTATCTTACTGGAGTTAGGTGATACCTCAAGGTGTTTTTTGGTTAGTCTAGCCAAAGGTTTATCAATTTTATTAGTATTTTCAAAGAACAAACTTTCATTTTGTTGATATTCCAAATGATTCTTTTGTTTTCAATTTCACTTAATTCTGCCCTAATTTTGGTTATTTCTTTTCTTCTGCTGGGTTTGGGGTTGTAATGCTCTTCCTTTTCCAGTTGCTTGAGATGGTCCATTAAGTTGTTGGCTTCCTCTCTTTCTGTTTTCTGTGGCTTCCTCTCTTTCTGTTTTCTTGATGAAGGCTTCCAATGCTATGAATTTCCCTCTTAGGACTGCTTTTGCAGTATCCCACAGGTTTTGATAATTTGTGTCTTCATTATCATTTTGTTCAAAAAATTTGGTGATTTTCTTCTTCATCTCATCTTTGACCCAGCTATCATTCAGCCTAAGATTATTTAGCTTCCATGACTTTGTTTGAGTATGAAGATTCCTTTTGCTATTGAGTTCAACTTTTATACCATGGTGGTCCAAGAAGATACAAGGAATAATTTCTACA
>CAUYQV010131946.1:0-12033 GCA_963574575.1 Galagoides demidoff
CCCCGTTTCTTGGTGGGGTGTATAGTATACCCACCCCCCCCCCCCCCCCCCCCCCCCCGCTCCTTAGCTATCCTTTCCCACTTGCCCATGCTGTACTAAGCACTGAGGCCAATCTCTCTGCCCCACCGCAGGACACTTACCATGTTTTAACAAGAACCATTTTCTTTAACAGCACCTGTCCCAAAGAAATAAAAACATCCACCCAAAAACCTGAACATAAATATTCACAGCACTTTTATTTTTAATACCCAAAAACTCGGGGCAGGGAGAAATTATTCTTCAATAAGTAAATGGTTGGACAAACTATGTTATATCCACACTATGAAATCCTACTCAGCAATAAAAGGAAAGAACCACTGATTCACTTAACTTGGACAGATCTCAAGGAATTAGGTTGAATGGGGAAAAAAAGCCAATTTCATAAAGGTCACATACTATATGATTTCATTTATTAAACATTCTCAAAATGACAAAATCACAGAGATGAAAAACAGATTAATGGTTGCCATGGGTATAGGTATGGCAGGTATGTATAAGACAGATCTTTGAAGTGATGGAATTTGTGTCTTAATGCCATGGTAGTTACTCAAATCTACTACTTGTAAGTTTAAACAGTATAGAACTATACACAAAATGTACCAATGTCAATTTCTTATTTGATATTGTATGTGGGTTATAATCAGGTCAAATGAGATTTTTTGTTTCCTTATGTGTTCAAGTTTAAGGAAAAATAATATTGCTATTTACCTCTGGGGCTGATAAATCTGTAGTAATTACAGCAAAGGAAAAAAATTTGTCTTTCCAATCTTAAAATTTTTCTAAAGGAAGATGGTATTTTCCCTGCAAATTGGTTTTTTAAAAAAATGTTTTTTCTATGTATTTCCTTTTGATAAGAGCTATGATATATATGTTTGTATATTCAGGAATGTTTAGTGTTTTTGTCATGTTCTGTTATTTACCCAGTCATTAAGGGTATCTTTACTTTTCTCTAACTGTTCACAATTTCTAATAAAATTTATCTAGGAGATAAAACCTTTAAAAAAAAAAGAAGTAGTAGTAGGAAACCATCAGGAGAGACCTATTAATCCTTAATTTTAAATTTTTTCAAAATCTATTTTCTAAAGATAGTGTTTTTAACTCTGCCTTTTATAAGATCTTGAGTAGTAAAATAACTGTTCAAAGACCATTCAAGACATCATCTTTCCTTAATGTGAGAGTATGTATGTGCATATATAGATGCGTGTATGTGTGTGTGAGACAGGATTTCATTCTGTCACCCAGGCTAGAAAGCAGTGACATCATCACAGCTCTGCAACCTCAAACTGCTAGACTCACACTGTCCTCCTGCTCCAGCCTCCTGGGTAGTTCAGACGATCAGCACACACCACCATGTGTGCTGGGTTTTTTTCATTTTTTTGTAGAGACAAGGGTCTAGCTATGTTACTCAGGCTGATCTTGAACTCCCGGCCTGAAGCAATCCTCCTGCCTTGGCCTCACAAAGTGCTAGGATTATAGGTGGCATAAGCCAAGTACAAGCCACATGATTGCATATTTTGAACAGTAAAGAAGAAAAGATTAGCCAGGAAACTTTAATTCTATAGTGGTTTCTAGTTTCTTATGCAATGAAGAATCCCCATAATACAGGACTAGACAAAACAACAGTTCCCAGATTGACTTCTGAGTCCTCAGTCCTTAGGGACTTTCCCCCTTGGTGTCCCTCCACCTCTGGCTCTGTTTAGCAGTGGCAATTCCAAGCTGAGTGCTATCTATTCTAGGAGAAGTACCTGCAGCAACATGAACTAGATCAGTGGTTCTCAACCTTCCTAATGCCGTGACCCTTTAATACAAGGGTTGGGGGGGTCATCACAACATTAAGAACTGTATTAAAGAGTCTCGCATTAGGAAGGTTGAGAACCACTGCCCCAGATAATCATCTATCTCTATGCTCTTTCTCAATTTATCCTTCCCAACCTTGAAGCATTAAAACTACTTCTATATTCTTCTTTCTTATCTACAACTTAATAATATAAGACATTTGAATTATTTGATACCGCCTTTTCCCTTTTCTAAGTAAATCCTACTTAATTAGTAGGAAAACATACTGTTCATCAACTGTTTTTCTCCCCTATAGAGGTTTTTCTAAATTATCAATAAACCATTTGTTTTATGGCCGATAGGTAAAAAGTACCCAAAGCAAGCTACTTAGAATAATTTTACTACACAAAACAGTAAAATTTCTATGAGGAATTGTTAAGAAGTGATTCTAGATTACTAAGGGTTCACTAATTCTTCTAAAATGTGTGCTGTTGCACTTTCTCCATACAAAGAAATTTAGGATTAACGTTATGAACACCAATTACAGAGTTCTGATATAGTATAAAGAAATCATCAGAGACTACTAAAGCACATGGCTGTTTATTAGAGATCTAAATGGTCCCAAAAGTGTGTTGTGCTTGCTTGCTTGCTTATCTGTATGTTTTTTTTTAGCTTGTACTTTTTGTTAAGTTTTCTCCTCTTTGCTAACAGCTACCTGGAATGTATGCTTGCTAATACTACTACTCATTCTTCAGAAACCAGAACCAGAAAACTAGCTTAATGTAGCTCTGTTTCAGGGTCTATAGAAATTAAAAAACTGCATATAACAGACTTAGACTAAGGGTAAGAAAACCAAACACACCTTCCACTACAATCATTAACAAGTAATGGTTGCACTCTGCTGACATTATAATTAAAAAAAAAAAAATAAAGGACTACTTAAAGGAAAAAAGGAAAGATGACATACTTGAATGAGTCAACCCAGGAAAAAACAAAGATGGGTGGGGCTAAAAACCAGATCCATCTCCAACTGCTACTTGACACTGATAAGGAGATATGCTAAAACTCAAAACACAGGAAATATAGATTATCTTACTCTCCTATCTTCTCACTAGCTTACTCCTCTTGAATCCTTTATTTTGCTTAATCCACAACTATTTAAAAGAAAGCATTTTGCCATTACCTAATAAAGTTGACAGTATCTGTACCCAAAGACGCCAACAATTCTATCTTAGGTATAAAACCTAGAGAACCTTTTCTATACAGCTACAGTAGACAGGCACAGTATCTATAGCATTGTTTTCTTTTTTCTTTCGTTTTTTTTAGACAGAGTCTCAAGCTATATAGCCCTGGGTAGAGTGCTATAACATCACAGCTCACAGCAACCCCAAACTCTTGGGCTTAAGCAATTCTCTTGCCACAGCCTCCCAAGTAGCTGAGACTATAGGCGCCAGCCACAACGCTCAGGTATTTTCCTCTTGATTGTAGCTGTCACTGTTTGGTGGGCCCAGGCTGAATTCTAACCCTCCAGCTCTGGTGTATGTGGCTGGCACCCTAGCCACTCAAGCTACAGGGGCTGAGCCTGCAACATTGTTTTCTTTTTCTTTTTTCTTTTTTTGAGACAAAGCCTCAAGCTATCACTGGGTGGTGTGCCATGGCATCACAGCTCACAGCATCCTCCAACTCTTAGACTCGAGTTATCTTCTTGCCTCAGCCTCTCAAGAAGCTGGGACTACAGGGACCTGCCACCATGCCTGGCCATTTTTTGGTCATAGTTGTCATTGTTGTTTGGCAGACCCGGGTTGGATTTAAACCCGCCAGCTCTGGTGTATGTGGCTGGCACCTTAGCAGCTTGAGTTACAGGTGCTGAGCCAGCATTGTTTTCTTTTCTTTTCTAAGAGACAGTCTTACCTTGTCACCCTCGGTAGAGTACTGTACCGTCACAGCTCACAGCAACCTCCAGCTCTTAGGCTTAGGTGATTCTCTTGCCTCAGCCTCCTGAGTAGCTGGGACTACAGGTGCCTGCCACAACGATCAGCTATTTTTTTGTTGCAGTTTGGCCGAGGCTGGGTTTGAACCCACCACCCTGGGTATATGGGGCCAGCACCCTACTCATTGAGCCACAGGTGCCACCCCCAGCATTATTTTCTTTATAGCAAAAACTGGAAGAAACTAAGTGTCAAAGAATAGCAAAGTAGATAAACTGTAGTATGTTCACAAAACAGAATTACCACACAGTGGTAAAACAAACCTCAATTAACAATGTCAATATGAATGAAATTTCAAAACTAAAATGTTGAATTTTTTTAAAAGCCCAAGAAGAATACATATGTACAGTATAATTCTATTATAAAGCTCAAAAATAGGACAAGCAAAAAAAGAAAATGTATATTAAAGAGAAAATAACAAATGTGGTAAAACTTGCAGAAAAACTAAGAAAATAACACTAAAATTTAGGACAATTACTTTTAGAGAGGGAGAAGTAATTATCTTGAGGCATGAAAGGGTTCAAAGATGCCCCTGCATTTCCTTTTCTTTTTTTGCAGTTTTTGGCCAGGGCAGGGTTTGAACACCTCTACACCTCTGGTATATGGGGCTGTACCATTACATTTATGCAGAAAGAGGGGGCTGGCCATAATGGCTATAATCGACCACTCTGAAGGCTAAGGCTAGTGGACTGCTTGAGCTCAGAAGTTCAAAACTAGCCTAAGCAAAAGCGAGACTCCTCTACAAAAAATGTAAAAATAAGCCAGGTGTTGTGGAGTGTACCTATAGTCCCAGCTACTTGGAAGGCTGAGGCAAGAGGATCACTTGAGTCCAAGAGATGGAGGTTGCTGTGAGCTACAACTCCAGGGCACTTTACCTAGGGCCACAGAGTGATAATGTCTCAAAAAAATTAATTGATTAAATAAATAATAAAATAAAACATACAGCTTATTATACATACCTTTGTCAGTAGGACAGGTTTTAGAATAAAATTCTATTTTAATAGGATGTAAACATGGCTAAATGTTAATGTTTTTAAAATCTGGATATCGGGCTGGGTGTGGTGGCTCAAACTTATAATCCTAGCACTAGGGAGGCCAAGGTGGGTGGACTGCCTGAGCTCACAGGTTCAAGACCAGCCTGAGCTAGAGTGAGACCTTGTCTCAAAAAACTAGCCAGGTGTTGCAGTGGGCACCTGTAGTCCCAGCTACTTGGGAGACTCAGGCAAGAGAATTGCTTGAGCCCAAGAGTCTGAGGTTGATGTGAGCTATGAGGCCACAGCACTCAGTTGAGGGCAACAAAGTAAGACTTAAAATAAAATCTGAATATTTAGCAACACTCCCAGATAACATAAATGTCTATTATAGGCATAAATGTATATTATTATGTATATTATAGGCATAAATGTCTACTATAGTGTTTTCTGTATATTTGAAATATACTAACAAAATTAAGAGCAAATAACTAGAAGATTGAATTTTTAAAGTTGAAGACACTATATTACAAATCGTTAAGAGCAATATATCAAAACAAATAAGCCATTATAAAGTGAAAATAAGGAATGTAAAAAAATTTACTTCACCTCCTAATGTAATGCAAAGTACACAATGCCATCTATATTGTATTCCTTTAACATTTTAAATTTTAAGGTAGTCATAAAATATAATCAGCAAACTGTGAGATATCCTATACATAAAAAGACAAAACATGATGATTTTATAAAAGACCACAGGGTGGGAGTAGTGGAGGAGGGATAGTGGCTTATTCTAAATCAAAGGAAACTAAAGAAATGTGACAGTCAAATGCATTGTATACTTTTTCCTTGACTGATTCCTGGATCAAAAAATGTAACATCTAATAAGAACTCTTCTGGTGGGAAAATAGACCAGGCATGGGGGCTCAAGCCTGTAATCCTAGCATTCTGGGAGGTGGAGGTGGGTGGAGTGCCTGAGCTCAGAAGTTTGAGACCAGCCTGAGCAAGAGCAAGACCCCTGTCCCTAAAAATAGCCAGGTGTTGTGGCGGGTGCTTGTAGTCCCAGCTACTTGGGAGGCTAAAACAAGAAGATCATTTGTGCCTAAGAGTTTGACGTTGTTGTGAGCTATGACACCATGGTACTTGGGCAACAAAATGAGACTGTCTCAAATAAAAAACAAAAAATTTCTGGTGGGAAAATAAAGGAAATGTAAATAAGTGTTATATATCAGATAAAATTGCATTAATACTAAATCTCTTAGATTTGATAATGTAAGTCTTCAGGAAAACAACTTGCTCTTAGGGTCTAAGTGTCAAGATGTTTGGAGCTTACTTTCAAATGGCTCAGGAAAATAAAAAAGTACGTATGTTTTTATAAACAGAAAAAAAGGGAAAGAAAATGAAGCATAATGTTTCCAAGTGAATGAGCATTTGCTATCCATTCATCTCTCCTATCAATTTATAAGTTTTTAAAGTAAAAATATAGGGAAATATATACTTAATTGTGAGTAGCAATTTTACTCGGAGAATTCAGTGAAAAATGTTGGTGTAACAGAGTTCGTTAAAATCAAATATTGACAGATGCAGAAGGGAGCCACAAAGATCTTTCTACCATCAGCAAAGTTTCCACCTTTTTTCTGGAATTTTGAATTAAAAGTGTATCTTCTTTAAAAAGACAAAGATTGGCTCGGTGCCTGAGGCTCAAGTGGCTAAGGCGCCAGCCACATACACCTAAGGTGGTGGGTTCAAATCCAGCCCAGGCCCACCAAAACAACAATGACAGCTGCAACCAAAAAAAAATAGCCGGGCGTTGTGGCAGGCGCCTGTGGTCCCAGCTACTTGGGAAGTGGAGGGAGGAGACTCGCTTGAGCCCAGAAGTTGGAGGTTGCTGTGAGCTGTGATGCCACAGCACTCTACTCAGGGGGATAGCTTGAGGCTTTGCCTCAAAAAAAAAAAAAAAGACAAAGATTATGTCTATGCTTCAGAAACAAGGGCAAGGACTTTTTGGGCAATTCAATTATACAAGATATAATTTACAAAGACTTTATTTGATCCCGCCAAAATAGGATATATTGGTTATATTGATACATTAGAATAGTATTTCTAATTGTCTGAAAGTATTTCTAAATAGAATTTTTTTAAATGTCTTTCTCAAAATAAATTTATTTCCTAATGACGCACTCTAGAATTATATTTAAAATATTTCTCAGGATTGCTAATCAGATAATAAGGGTGGAACTGAATTCCATTACATGAACACAGTTTTCTAAAAAACTAATTACAGTTCATGAAAAGTGGATAACCATCTATCACCTGAAGGATGTGTACTGGTTATGCCAGAATTTAATCCAATCAATCTGTCATATAATATTCGACTTAATTATTATTTACTTTTTAAAAACTTAAATTTATCTTCATTAAAAACCCAATTGTCTGACACTCACCCAACATGTATGTATCAATAAGAGTAATAACATTTCAGAAAACAGAAAATAAAATAATTTTCAATTAACAGCACCCATGTAAAAAATCCATCACTTTTATAGGAATATGTAAATAAACCACTTCCAACACGAAGGGGAAAACAGTCTACAGATAGTTCCTCCAAAGGCCAGGTGTGGAACAGTGTTGCTACATGTCTGTAGGTGGGTAAATACACAGAAAAGAAAGTTTTAGCTGGGAAGCCTACATTTAACTTCCCATCTGTGTGTGATGAGAAGCAGGTAGTTAATTACTGTACAGCACTGTCTTTCAAACCAGTGAATCACATGCCCAAGGAAGGGGCCTGGATGCAGGATGAGCAGCAACTAGAGCAATCAAGGAAGATTTCAAAAGGGAGCAACACCAAGTTCTGAAGAGTTTCAGACAATAAGAAGCAACTATCCTGATATAATGCACATAATCGAACAGCCTGACTAGGGGACAACCCACCCTCTTGCAAAAACATATCCTGTACCTTTGGGACCAAGTAAGGTGAAATATATTTGAATTTCAGAGAATATTCTTTTTTCACTTTGGATCATTTACACCAAAGAATTTCAGACACTATTCTACAATAAACAGACAAGTGAGACTGAAAGAGAAAGAAAAAAATATTTAATACTTCCAGGGAAACTGTAGCAAATTTTAAGCCTGTCAAGATACACTTCCCCACCTGCAAGCAACATTTAATCAACATGGGCAGTCAAGTCATAGAGATAATTAAAATTTAAATAATGGTCCCAGCTGATAGTACAAACGCCATACCACCACACACAATAATTAATGGAGAAGCACAAAAGACCTCTGTTTCACAGGTAAGAAGATCACCAGGACTGACTCCAGGGCAGTAATTTAAGGTGGCCTTCCAAGGACTGGCAGGATTTGGCAGCATGCGTAAAGGGAGGGGTGTAGGTTCAAACAGAGCTTCATCAGTCTATGATCTGACCCAAATGATAAATACACAGGTAACCTGAGCTCCACAGCAGATATCACTACTCATTTCAGTTTTCCTTAAAAACAAGTATTACAGACTTCATAGTCCTTTTCAATATACTGTATATTACATTATGTCAAGATGTTTGAAATCATCTACCATTGTTTAAGGAAGGAGAGAATAACAGGGATCAAGAACATGGGCCCCATAGCCAGACTGAGTACCAACGTTAGATTTCTGGCTACACAACTTACCTGTTGTAATCCTTTGACCAAGTTGCTTAACATCCTCTGTACTCAATCTGTAAAATGAGGACAATAATTGCATTTATTTGAAAGGTGAGATCAAAGGAGTTAATACAGGTATACTGCTTAGAACAGTTCGAACCTGGCCCCGGCCTGTTAAACAAACAAAACAAAACAAAACAAAAAACAGTGCCAGGCTAATAGTAAGCATTAAGTGTAAATTACTGTTATTGTTCTCTATCAATAGGAAACCAACTGTACTCTTAAAGACTAATTAGAAGTTTATATGAGAAAATAATGTAAGCAGCTATATTAAAAGGTTGCTAAATACAGAAAACATTCTGAATCACTGATAGAAATACCATTCAGTACTTAATAACAATGCCTAATAGCATCAAAAACTTGCTGGTTGATTTAAGAACAAAATTATGGCAACCATATTTACTGAGCTCCATTTATCAAACACTTACTATGTTCCAGCTACTGTGCTAAATTCCATACATGTATCATCTTATTTAATACTTAAAATAAGCCTAGCAGACAGGTACCACTACTAATTCTGTATTACAAATCAAGAAAACTGAGGCTCTGGGTGGTTGTGTAATCTGCCCAAAGTCATATGGTTAATAAATAGTAGAGTAGGGGTTTCAGCTCAAGATTAGCTCGACATCGGATACTGCACTTTTATTTTATTCTTTTTTTTTTTTTTTTTTTGAGACAGAGCCTCGAGCTGTCCCCCCGGGTAGAGTGCATGGCATTACAGCTCACAGCAACCTCCAACTCCTGGGCTCAAGCGAGTCTCCTGCCTCAGCCTCCCAAGTAGCTGGGACCACAGGCACCTGCCACAGAGCCCAGCTATTTTTTTGGTTGCAGCCGCCGTCATTGTTTTGGCGAGCCCGGGCTGGATTTGAACCCGCCACTTTAGGTGTATGTGGCTGGCGCTTTAGCCACTTGAACCACAGGTGCTCGGCCCTTTTATTTTATTCTTTTCTTTTTTTTAACCAAGTTTATTTAATTTTTTTTTATTGTTGCAGTTTGGCCGAGGCTGGGTTTGAACTCACCACCCTCGGTATATGGGGCTGACATCTACTCAGTGAGCCACAGCACCACCTTTTATTTTATTCTTGAGGCCATCCTTTCTCTTCCCAAATCCTGTGCCAACTGTCCATGACATAACAGAGTAAAATAAAAAATACTATTTTTAAAAATTATTTTATTTTGAGACAGAGCCTGAAGCTGTCCCCCTGGGTAGAGTGTCATGGCATCACAGCTCACAGCAACCTTCAACTCCTGGGCTAAAGCAAGTCTCCTGCCTCTGCCTCCCAAGTAGCTGAGAACACAGGCACTTGCCACAACGCCCAGCTATTTTTTGGTTGCAGCTATTGTTGTTTGGCAGGCCTGGGCTGGATTTGAACCCACCAGCTCAGGTGTATGAGGCTGGCGCCTTAGCTGCTTGAGCCACAGGCGCAGAGCCTAATTCTTTATTTTTAAAGATGGGGTCTCAATATGTTGCCCAGGCTGGAGTGCAGTGACTATTCACAGGCACGACTCCACTACTGATCAACACAACAGTTTTGACCTGCCCCATTTCTGAACTGGGCTAGTTCACCCCTCCTTAGGCAATCTGGTGGCTCACCGCCCCCCCCCCAGGAGATCACCATATTGATGCTGAACTTAGTGCAGACACCCCATCGGCATAATGCACTATAGCCCAGAACTCCTAGACTCAGGCGATCCTCCTGTCTGAGCCTCCCAAGTAGCTGGGACTACAGGTGCATGCCAACCCATCCGGCACCAAATACTATTTAGATGAAAATGTTCTAAAGTTGACTATGATGATAGGTGTACAGACCTGTCAATACAGCAGAATCTCCATAGTTTGCCACCTCCCTACATTGAGGCACCTTCTAAAATGACCTGATTTTCACAGGTATGCACCACACATATGTATCAATACAGTAGGCCTAGTTCCTTATGTTGACTAGTACGTCACAGTCCATTCACTGGTCAACTTAAAGAGGTTCTGTATACTAAAAACCACTGAAATGTGTCTTTTAAGGGGTGAATTCTATATGTGAATATCTCAAACTATTTAAAAAATTCTTAACGAAAAATAGTAAAATTGGGCTGTGGGTAATTAGGGTTTTATCCACACACAAACTGAGGCTGGAATTAAAAGAAGAATGAATACTTTCACAACAGAAAGATTTAGAACATACACATATACACACATGCTCAAGTTGGACCTAAATAATGAATAAAATGCAGATCAACAGATAATCCGTGGCTGGGTGAGGTGGCTCACGCCTGTAATCCTAGCACTCTGGGACAACAAGGCTGGTGAATTGCTTGAGCTCAGGAGTTAGAGACCTGGCCTGACCAAGAGCAAGATCCCTGTCTCTGATTAAAAAAATAGAAAAAACTAGCCAGGCATTGTGGCAGGTGCCTGTAGTCCCAGCTACTCAGGAAGCTGGGGCAAGAGAATCACTTAAGCCCAAGAGTTTGAGCTTGCTGTGAGCTAGGACACTCTACCAAGGGTGAAAAAGTGAGACTCTGTCTCAAAAAAAAAAAAAAAAAAAAAAAAAAAGAGAGAAGAAAGAAAAGAAAAAGAAGAAATAATCTGTGAAGCTGAAGCCAGGTGTGGTGGCTCACACCTGGTAATCCTAGCCCTCTGGGAGGCCAAAAGGGGTGGACTGCCTGAGCTCAGAAAGTCAGAGACTAGCATGAGCAAAAGTGAGACCCCTCCATCTCTAAAAATAGCCGGGCGTTGTGGCGGGTGCCTATAGTCCTAGTTGCTCAGGAAGCTGAGGCAAGATCATTTAAGCCCAAGAGTTTGAGGTTGCTGCAAGCTGTAACGCCACAGCACTCTACCAAGGGCAACGAAGTAGTGTTCAACTGTTGAGAGAGGGGAAAGAGAAATGGAGGAGGAAAGAGGGAAGAATTGGGAGTCAGAAAAACACAGCTAATATCATTTTAATAAACGTCTTTTCTGCTTAAGCTGTTTTGGGTGGGTTGTTATTCACAAATAGAGATATAATTGGGTGGAAGAAAGGACCCAAAATAGAAGGTGCTCCTGAGTTATGGCTTCTGATTTCTTGTAAACTAAGAAGTAAAGATGTAGGAAAGAATTAGCTGAATGGATGCAGACAGGGCCTTGGAGAAACTGTCAAGTAGTTTGGAAATGAGAGAGAACCAGATAAAACTAGGGCTTGAAGACTATTTTGATAAACACGTGAAAAAATAAACCTGCTAAATTGTTGCCGAGTTCTTTGAGAATGTTCTCATGTCCCAGTGGAAGTTTTCGAGCTAATTTCCCCAATTCTATTGATTTTAAAAGAGTGTTCTGGTTTAGAATCTTGTCCATTTCAGTTTTAGGATCAATACCACAGACTGCTTGTCGAAAATAGTTGCTATGAGTAATGCGGTGTTGGACACGAGAAGGTTTCTGAAAAGGCTAGATTCTATGGAGTTTTGTGCCCTGAGGCTAAGGACCAAAACCTTAAATTATTTTCAGAATTTGATCAGTATCAGTACAGGGCAGGAGGAACTGATGTGATGTGACCCCAGTGTTCTTGTCCTTGGCAAGAATTTGAATTGCC
>CAUYQV010131950.1:0-17900 GCA_963574575.1 Galagoides demidoff
GGGGCAGTGGGGGGTTGTTTAAAGTATCATAAGGTTTTTCAAGAAAAGACAGACTGCAGCTGAGCTTAAAACACTGAAAAGGAGGGAGGAGGGTTAGATGGATGGAGGGAGGGAGATTGGTGGGGTCACCTCTATGGTTTACATTACAAGGGTACAAGTGAATCTTTCTAAAAGCAGAATATGAATGTCTTAAGTCAATACCTAAGAAAATGACAAGAAGGTTATGTTAACCAGTTTGATGAGAGTATTTCAAAATGTACGTGAAGACAGCACACTGTACCCCATGATTGCATTAATGTGCACAGTTATGCTATAAGAAATTTTAAAAAATGAACTTGACTACTTCACATTTTACATAAATCAGTTACAGGTGGATTGCATCTCTATATTTGAAAAGTAAAATAATTTCGAAATTATTGGAAATAATTTTTAGTGTATTGAAACTTCACTGTATGATAGACACCACAATAGTGGACAAATGTCATTGAACACTTGTGCAAAGAATGAACCCTGATGTACGCTGTAAACTTAAGGTGATTACGATATGTTAGGTAGGTCCATCAGCTGTAACCAGTGGACCCCTGCAGGGAGGGAGGGTGTTGGTAGACCGGAGGCCATGCACAGGTGGGGGAAGGGGGCACATGGGAAATCTCTGTGCCTCCTTCCTGCTGAGTTTCACTGTGAACCAAAAACTGCCCAAAACATAAAGTCTTTTTAAAAAAGAAAAACAATGAAGTCTTTAGAACAAAACATGGAAGAATAACTCTGTCATCTAGGAGCTATATTAAAAGTAAGTGGTTTGGGAAAACACACACACACGGAAAAAGGCTTTTCACTTGAGTAAGTGGATACGGAGAAAAGGCTTGTGTGTGAAAATGTTGCCTTAGCTGTGCTTTAAGTATTTCATTTTTCTGAGATAACAAAGAACTTAACCAAGAGGAGGTTAAAAGTTCACAGAGACCCACAAGTCGATTCTGACTACTACACAGATTTCTGCAAAATTTTAGCAGAAACTTAGGTTAACTTCCTTGCACCCCAAAGAGACACAGGAAATCAAACTCCTCCCAAGAGTTCCTCTTTTCTTGCAGTCAGTAGCAAACTCTAGAATGTCTATGAAGGGTCTGGCAATAGCAAACCAGAGGAAGAGGGAAATCCAAAACTTGTCCAAAAGCTTGGGCACCTAGAGCCCTTCACACAGGCCTGATAAAAGCCCATTTTCTATACCAGAGAACAGCGAGTGTACCAGGGAGGTGGCCCATCCTGCCCCCTTTCTCCAAGCAGCTCACTTTCCACAGTGGACGTCTCAATGCCCTTCCTCCCCTCCCAGAGCCGCCAAACGCCCACAGCTGAGCTGAGTTGTCGGCTCCTGTGCTCTCGCCCCAGGGCTGCACCAAGAAAGAAGAGGAACAGCCCGGATAAGGCCACAGCAAAAGTAGGCACTGTGACCTTGTGTGGTGAAGCCCCAGTAGAAAGCAGGGTGAGGCTTGGAAGCCGGGGGTCGCGTTTTTTCCTCCCCCAGCAAGGCCTAGACCTTGGCCCCCCACACCCACACCCACCCTCCCCTGCCCACTCTCCACCCGCGTCTCCCCCTTCCATAGCCTCCACTGCCCTCTGCTGGTGGCTGTCCGGGATGATGCAGACCAGAGACGTTGCTTGACCATCATTTGTGGTTGTCCTCTGCCCTGGGTGATAGTGGAGAGAGAGAGAGAGAGCACAGAAAAAGAGAAAGAGAGGTAAAGGTAAAGGTTTTTGGACCACAAACACTCTTACTAGGCCGTTTGTAAATTCATCCTCCCAAGAGTTCTGATGAGGTCCGAAATGCAGCCCAGACATCTACTGGCCTCTTTCAGATACAAATTACTTGACCACATTACCATATCTCTTAAATATTTCACAAAAGGATCTGAATTACTGAACAAAAGTAGCCACAATCTCTTCCTTCCTAATGCCTGTGGGAAGGATGAATGGGAGCAGTATAGTGGTATGAGTGATTTTAAAGGAATCTTCAAAAACAAATAAACAAAAAACACCACCTATGGTACTATCCTTCCTAAAGTAACTAGTACAGTCTTCATAATCACATTTTTCTGCTAAAGAAGGATTCAGATTCCCAGACTGTCAAGTTATCTGAAAGCGCAAGTCCGGAATTTAACTAAATAGTCTCTCAAAAGTAATTCTTGTTCCCTAGAGAAAGTGGGTATAGAACAAGAATCTCAGGAGGTTAACCATAGGAAGGTTATCCTCCATCAGAAAGGAAAATCTTTTCTACCTTATCAGAGGAGCAGCTCTCAAACTTGTGAAGACAGTTCCTTTCTAATGTCAAAATATTTCACATATCCCTCATGACACAATGACAAGAAAAGAATATGAATTCAGTAACGCTTTTCAGTGAATTAGAATAGTGGTAATCACAACAGCTTCTGTATCTAGTGCATTTTAAAAATTGCAGGAGTTACAGTAGAATGTGTATTCTAACTACAGCAACTTTGTGGTGCAAATAGGGAACCCTTAACACAGTTCCATGGCTCCCAGGGCCTTTCTTGGTCCCACATCAAGCTAGAGGCATTATAAGTGGCAATAAAAAGCAGATAGATGTAAATTCCTAATGAAGAACTTTCAAAACTATAATTGGAGTAGGTCAGAACTACAACGGGAGTAGGAGGTAGGGCATGTATGGAACTAGAAGCCTTTCACCAGCTATCCTCAATTTCTGTTCTCTCCTAAATAGTGACTCATGAACTATTAATTAAATGTCCAACTCTGCCAGGTTGGCATAACAGGCCAAGGTTTCACCTTCAGGAATGATGTGATGGCTAAGATTTGGGTTCTTTGAGTACCATAAAAAAAAATTTTTTTTTGAAACAGCCTCACTTTGTTGCCAAGGCCAGAGTGCAGTGGCATCAGCCTGGCTCACAGCAACCTCCAACTCCTGGGTTCAGGCAATCCTCCTGCTTCCAAGTCATTGGAACTATAGGTAACCACCACAAGGCCCAGCTAATATTTTTATTTCTAGTGGAGACAGGGTCTTGCTCTTGCTCAGGCTCATGACCTCAAGGGATCCTCCTGCCTGGGCCCTCCACAGTGCTAGGATTACAGACTTGAGCCACCATGGTCAGCCTCGTGAAATATTTTAAAACATGAAAACATTCACTGAGATAAAGAATCAATTCTTTCAGTTTTTAGGCAGGAAAATAAAAGCTTGGGATATTGTTTTGAGTCACTCGCTTGAGGTCTTGCTCCGAATAGCCCTGTAGCAAGGATGAGTGGAGCCTGCTCTACCCTGGTGGCCAGAGTCCTTTTCATGATGTCTTGCTGTTCACACTTAGTCTTCAGGATAAGGAAGAAAAGCAAGGAGCAGGAAGCCAGTAATGGAGCCTGCAGAGTATTTCCTTCTCTGCACAAAATGGAAATCCATGAATATAGCCCATCACTTTCTGTTTTTTCCAGTTGCAATCATTGCCTTATTACACCTTCTGTTTATCTCTCCACTTGCTCCTGGCTCTAACCTTTCCTGAATGTAAATCCTAGTGTCGCTCACCTGCTCAGAACCTCCCATGGCCTCCCATTGCACTTGGAATGGAAGCCAACTCTCACCATGGGCTTCAGGGTCCCACCTGGCCAGCACCTGTCTCCTACCCAGCCTTACATACTAGACCTCCTCTCATCCAAATGATGTGGACATTCCTATGGCTCTGTCTTCAATCCAAGATCTAATTGTGAATGGATGGATGGCCTGCTGCCGCTCACTGTGGGACCTTCAACAAGCCAGCTTCCTCACTGGTACAGTGGGCATGATAGGAGGACGCCCTCACAAGGCTGCTTAGCCCATGTCCCCACTAGAGCACCCACTCTCGAGATGACTCCATTGGTTCTGCTTACCATCGTCCGCAGCACCTGCTGTTACCAGCAGACACTCAGGAGATACAGCTTAGTGAGTATCTTTCTATTTTCCAGCCTGCTCTATCTTCCTTCCCTGCCTCCTTCTCTGCTCTCATTAATTTCCTGCTCTTGGCCTCCTTTGCTGTGTTTTGCTGATTCCTTGCAGTGAAAGTGAAGGCTCAGGAGGAAACAGCTGAGGGATGCTCCTTTGGTGCCATGAAGCTCCTTTGGTGCCTCTGGAGCGTGAATATTAGAAAGGCTGCTCCAGTTTCTAGGCCATGTATCACTGGGCCAGTTACCAGTGTCGAAATTTGATGCCAAGTTTACCTCTCTCTCCTGTCTTCTTGCTTTCTCTGTCCTCACCCTTTGCATCCCTATAAGCCCCTGAGGGGCCCTTCTCACCCCCTTCATTTGGTTTCAAACATTTTGCAGAACAAGGGCAGCATGAAAACAAACACACCCTTCAGCTGGGTCCAATGATGTGCTTAGATGATTTTGTCCCTGTTGGCCAACCTTTCGCCATGAAAACACTCCCCACAAGTTAACAAGCTTCCTGAACCCTGCATGCATCCATGTAGAATGAATCAGATCCTGCCAACCCTCTGAGGCTCCATGAACCGTCAGTCTTTGCTGGAAAAGCCCTTGTCCTAGACACCTGAGCGAGTGTGTCCATTTCTGGGCCTGTCTGAATTCACCTGAACAGCCTGGGCTTCTTCATGTTGATATACTTAAAATGGGTGAAAGCATTTGATTAATATTTGAAGCAGAGGAATGAAAAGACAAAGAAATACAAAAATCCTGCCCCAATCATGAGTTTCCCTTGGGCAAAACCCTAGAGTATGTGGCTTTTCTTTTATTATACCTTTTTTTATATAACCAAGAGAATCTTGGCCCTTTTTACTGTGTTGGGGTTAATTAGAAAAAGAGAACAGGTGGCTGGAAATAGAAAAGGAAGTGAAGAATGAGATCAGATGTTTTATGTCTTTTTTTTCCCTCCTAGTGATATTTGAAAAGAAAAAGAAGCTGAAAGAAAACAAATCCAGACTTTAGAAGTATTAGAGTTAGGTGACAGGGAACTAACGTCATGTGTGTTACTCTGTGTCCCAGGGAGCCTTGGCTGCCAGGGTCAAAAACTCCAGGTCAAACATACTGAGTTTTTGGACTAAGAACCAGAAATGGAAGCAAGAAAGGAGGGAGGGAAAGAGAGAGGCAGGGAGAAAAGAGAAACAGTATCACTGAGGATGCAAATTAGTGCTACCTTCAAATAAAATTAAATTACATCCATTCAATTGAATTTGTAGATGGTGCCTTAAAAGTTCCAAGCAAGCAAACTATGGCAAATATAAATTAATTGTACAAGACACAATAGTCAATTAACCAGTTTCAGATGCAAGAACTTACAACTGCTTTATTTAATAGTGAAAATACTATAGTGTTACATTTTTTCCTTTCATCTTATTGGTTTTTCTTCTTGTTTTATTCTTTTTTGTTTGTTTTTTGTTTTTGAGACAGAGTCTCAAGCTGTTGCCCTGGATAGAGTTCTGTGGCTTCATAGCTCGCAGCAACCTCCAACTCTTTGGCTCAAGCAATCCTCTTGCCTCAGTTTTTCTATTTTTGTAGAGACAGCGTCTTGCTTTTGCTCAGGCAATCCACCCACCTGGGCCTCCCAGAGTGCTGATTACAGGTGTGAGCCACCGCACCTGGCCCTTTCATCTTATTGTTCTCATGAAATATCAAGTTCCTCAGCCACAGATTCTTCTCCCATAATTTATTAATTGATTTGTTTATTTAACCACCACTGAAAACTAGATATTGGCCAGACCTTACAAGCCACCTGACTGCCAGCTTCCTCCTCCACTCATCACAGGTAAATAAACAATCTCCTGAATTTTCTCATAGTCACTTCCTTGTTTTTCTTTCTTATTTTGTCACAAATGTATATGGTCGTTTGGAGCTGTAGATTGATGATAGTGTCTTATTTAATCAATAGATCAAATGGTTTAATCGGCTGTACATTAATGGAGATCGGCTTCATTTTAGTTTTTAGCTATTATGGAAGATGCTGCTGCAAACGTTTTTTGGCCTTGACTACATGTGTGTGGGAACTTCCAAAATCTAAAAGTAGAGGTAGTCTTCCTTGTTGCAGAGAATAAGCATGCTAGAGTTCTCTAAGTTTTGCCAGCTTGTTATCCAAAGAATTGTGCAAATTTACCCTCTTAACAGCCAGGACCACTTCCATTGTTCAAAATCCTAGTCAACACATAGTATGTGTCATATTTTTTAAATTTCCAACATAATAAGCATATGATTATACCTAACGGATTAAATTCTCATTTTCTGGATAAGAAATGGGTTGAGTATCTATCATTTATGAAGCACCTGTTTAAGTTATTCACCCATTTGTCTACTGAGTAGTCTCCTTTTCCCTACTATTCTGTATATATTCTGGCACTATCCCTTTGTCCATTATACATTCAGCAAATATCTTTGTGGCCCTATTTGTGGCTTTTTTTTAATACTGTGGTTTTGTTAATGAAAGGAAGTTGTTTATTTTAATGTAGTCAAATCTACATTTTTCATTTTTGGTTAATAATTTCCCTTTTATTTCTAGCTGGCCAAGTTTTAACAGGAATGCCTGTCAAATTTTGTCAAATATTTCCCCATACCCATAAGAAAACTTATTATTTATTCTCACTGAATTTATTATTTAATAACACGACAAAGTCCATTTTTCTAATGTTAACCAATCTTTCATCCTTTGGATAAACTCAGTCAGTTACAATTGTTGCGAGCTCCTGTTCCCCACCCCCTTCTCTCTGCCCTACAGGCGAGCTCCTGTTCCCCGCCCCCTTCTCTCTGCCCTACAGGCAATCTCCTGTTCCCCTGACCTCTCCCATTGCCCCGCCCTTCGGGCAACCTCCTGCCCTCCATGTTCCCCCATTTCTCTGCCCTACGGGCCTTCCCAGCCTGTTCCCACACTCTCCAGAATTCAAAGAGGCACGGAAAGCCCCAAGTCTCACAAAACCCCCAAGTTCTCAGTACATCAACAATGGTGGAAAACTCACTGAGGCTTGCTCAGTAGATGAACAATGGTGGAAAACTCACCGAGGCCTGATTAATTATTGTTGTATAACCATAACCATCATGATTTAAGATGTATCCATTGATCAATTACTGTTATATAATCATAAGCATTGTGATATGAGACGTATCCATTGACAACCAAGCTGTAACCCTGCCAATGGCAACGTTCCTTGTCCCACCCCCCTACACCCCTTACTCCTCCTCACTTAAGCTATGCAGAGAAAAAAGGTATAAAAGACAAAAAACCCTGCATTTCAGGACCGCTGGTCTTAGAACAATGGCCCCCTGCACAGGTGTGAATAAATCACCAATTAATAGCATCTGAGTGGGTCCAAGTTTATTTTTTCATAACTCCAAGGTTTTTCACAATGTATTATTCTTTTAATACATTGCTTGATTCGTTTGCTAATAATTAGTGAGATTTTGCACCTGTCCATTTGATTGACTTGCACGTGTAATATCCTTTATTATACAACCCTTGATAGATTTGGTATCATAGCATAGCTGCAGTATCATAGCTCACAGCAACCTCAGACTCTTAGGCTCAAGTGATTCTCTGCCTCAGCCTCCCAAGTAGCTGGGACTATAGGCACCTGCCATGATCGCACCTGGCTGTTTTTAGAGAAAGAGTCTCACTCTAGCCTAGGTGATCCGCCTGCCTTGCCCTCCCAGAGTGCTGGGATTACAGGTGTGAGTCACCATGCCTGGCCTATATGAGCTTCTTAATGCTCCCTCTCTTCTGATTTTCTGTGGGACTTAGTAAAAAATCGACATTATTTGGCCCTTGAATATTTAGAAGAACTCACTGGTGAAACCACTATGTGTGGCATTTTTGTTTCATGTATTTTGTTTGGGGTTGGGTTTTTGTTCTCCAATCAGTTGTGGCAAAATGTTCATTTGGTGAATGTAGCCATTTGATCCAAAAGTTTTCATTTAATTTGTCTATTTGATATAAATTTTCAAAGTTTTTGCCATAAAGTTGTTCATAGTGTCCTTATTTTTTTAATTACTGAAGCATCTTTAGTTAGATAACATTTTATTTTTGGTATTGTGGGTTTTCTTTCCTTTTTTCTATATCAATGTTAGTCTGTTCGAAAATTTAATTTGTACCCTTGTTGAGCTCCTCTATTTTAAGTTTGTTTTTCTGTTTCACTTATTTCTGCTTTAACTTTATTATTTCTTTCATTATACTTTCTTTGGGTTTTTTCTCTCATCTTCTGAAGACAGATACTGATCCCATTAATCACCAGCCTTTCTTCTCTTTTTTTTTTTTTTTTTTTGGAGTTTTTGGCCGGGGCTGGGTTTGAACAGACCACCTTTGGCATATGGGGCTGGTGCCCTACTCCTTGAACCACAGGCACCACACCTTTCTTCTCTTTTTATATGAATATTTAATGCAGTACATTTCCCTCTAATTACTGCATTAGCCACAGTCTTTCAATTTTGAGATTCTTTTCATATTTTATTATGAATCATTTTTGACCCATAATTTAATTAGAGTTATAGTTAATTTTCCATGTATGTGGTTTTGCAGTTTATCTTTTGTTTTAGTTTCTACCTTACTTTTACTTTTGTCACAAAAGAAATATTGTATGTATGATTTTAATGCTTTAAATTCTTTTATTGTCTATGTGGTCAGTTTTTATAAATTTTCCATGTGTCACTGTAAACAATTTATAGTCATAAGTTCATGAGTACCTTGTTTTACATAAGTGTATTTTGTAAAATTCCTTCATATTTTCAATATTCTGAATCCTTGCCAGGCATGATGGCTCATGTCTATAATCCTAGCACCCTGGGAGGCTGAGGAGGGTGCATCAGCTGAGCTCAGGAGTTTGAGATCAGCCTCAGCAAGAGCAAGAATTAGCTGAGTAGGGCATTGTGGTGGGTACTTGTAGTCCCAGCTACTTGGAAGGCTGAGGCAAGAGAATTGCTTGAGCCCAAGAGTTTGAGGTTGCTGTGAGCTTTGACTCCACGGCACTCTACTGAGCGGTGACATAATGAGACTCTGTCTTAAGAAAAAAAAAGAAAGAAAGAAAGAAAATTCTGAATCCTTACTGATTATTACTGGTCTACTTATTCTAAAACCCATATAAGGTTTTGGAAATATATTCATTATAACTAGAAGGAAATTTACTATTGAATTTGATTCATGGAATCACTATAGTACTCACATTAAAAATATACATGTATCTTAATATATAAAATATTTTTTCAAATACTTCCCCATACCCATTAAGAAAAACTTATTATTTATTCTCACTGAATTTATTATTTAATAATACTGCAAAGTACTTTGGCCATTTTCCCAATTTTTTTTTTTTTGAGACAGAGCCTCAAGCTGTACTCCTGGGTAGAGTGCTGTGGCATCACAGCAACTCCTGGGCTCAAGGGAGTCTCCTGCCTCCACCTCCCAAGTAACTGGGATCACAGGCACACGCCACAATGCCTGGCTATTTTTTTGTTGTTGTTGTTGCAGCCATCATTGTTGTTTGGCAGGCCCAGGCTGGATTCAAACCCACCACCTTAGGTGTATGTGGCTGGCGCCTTAGCCACTTGAGCCACAGGCACCAAGCCCATTTTTCCAATGTTAACCAATCTTTCATCCTTTGGATAAACTCAGTTACAATGTATTATTCTTTTAATATATTGCTTAAGTTGTTTGCTTATAATTTTTTTTTCCTAATGTAGTGATTTTCAACCAGTGTGCTACTGCACCCTGAGATGCATGACAGGATCTTAGGTGTGCCCCCAAATTTTTAAAGATCATTAATCAAATTATTTTCAAAAGAAGTTCAAAGCACAGTAAGTATATTCCTTTTTTACTCTTTTTTTTATTAACATAATTTAAGTGTTTATTATGGAAGTTTAACTACAGGTTCAAGTGTGCCATGAGGTAAAAAAAGAAAAGTTGAAAAACACTGACCTAATGTTTAGTAAAAAGTCAACACATTTTAATAAAAATGTAATCTTTCAATAATAAATTGGGATAATTTTGCATAAGGGTGTTCGCAGAATTTGGAATACTGCATATCTTCTTTTAGTTTGAGATGAGGGAACTAGAAGAGTCTTGGAAATGAAGAGCAGAAATACTTTAGAGAACATCTATTCCAATTCCGCATTTTACAAAGACTTTAAAGCCCAAAGAAGGCAACTTGTTTTGTCCAAAGTAATATTACATGTTTGTGTCAAGCACTCAGATGTCCCCATTAGCAGACAGCATTCTCTCTTCCACAGTAAAATCTGAGCATTCGAGTTTTGAGAACAAGCTGAGTGTGATTTTTGGCAGAAAGCACAAATAAAATTAGCTTGGTGAAGGCAGAGCCCGGGGCGGTGGGGAATAAATGTAAGTTTTTATTTATTGCATTAGAAAGAAGACAAGCCTTTCATTTTTGTTGTTGTTGAACAGGTGAACTAATCAGAGCAGGCTCTAGAATACAGGGTGAAGGGAAGATGTCAGAAGTAAATTCTGAAGAAATTGTGCAGTTCAGCTGTACCTGGAAAAGTGAGCCAGACTTCATGGCAGACAAACAGGGCCAGAAAGCAGATAGAACTGTGGCTTGGTTGATACTCTTTTAACCACAAGATGGATAGTAGCCAGAAACCCAGCAGGAAATCCAAGAGAGTTTCCAGAGCTAACTGCTCTTAATGGTACTGGCAGTTTCTTTAGCTAAAGGCTCCAGTTTATGGGAAAAAATTCATAATGAGGATAGTCACATACAAATGAAGGGAATAGTAATAAGAGATGGAGCTCTTTAAAGTCTAGAAAGCTTTAGGAGGGGGTTGTACCACAGACCACAGAAAACATAATGTTATAACGGATAAAACAAGGAGATCTGTGTGAAAGGACTAGTAACTTGTGTCTACACACTTAAAAAAATTATAAGGACTCTGGTCAAAGTCAGTGAAAATAATAAATTATGTAGTTATGCAGCCACATTACCTCACCTGGCCTATCCTCTTAGAAAGCAACCTCAGAAATCAGGCACCCAGAACCGTGAAAGGTGAATCATGTTCTTTTGGTCTCCTGTGTAAAGAGTCAGAACAGTTAGGCACCTCACTGCTCTCATTGCTTCAGGCCTTTGGTCTGAAGAGGTGGACTTGTCGGCGCAAAAATAATACATGGAGGGATTCAGACTCTTCTGAGCATCTCCTACAGGCCAGGCAACATGCTAGGCACTGAGAATATTAGGATAATCCACATTTCTGGGTCCTGGAAATGTTCATGGAAGCCATAGACTTTCTGGTCCTATGAGCAAGCCTTTTAGCTCCCTGGGCTAGTTTAACTCACCTTTCAAATCACAATAGAAATACCTACCCAGGTATATTTCATAGGATGAAAATGAGGATAAAAAAGTGCAATAAATACTCAAACTCCATGGAAAATTGAGTGTGATTATTTTACTTATACATACACAGTATATGCTTATCCATATATATCAGCTAAGGCTACTGGGCTTACTTCAAAAGCTACTGTGAGTTACAAATTTTTGTTTTGTAGATTTCTCTTTAGAAAAAGTAAAAATAAACACGTGCAAGGGCGTAAAGACAAAAGAACTTGCCCGACCCTGGCAGAGTCAGTGGAAAGCAGAAAACAAAGGGTAAAATGATAGAGAGTGACTAGTTACAGGAAAAGTCAGGTCTAGTCACCGACAGGCTGATCACGGAGTTTCCGGTTGCTTTGTGGTTCTCAAAATCTGGTATCTGTTAAGAACAACCAGGAGTGATGATTACAGTGAGGATCCTCAGGCTCCACCCACAGAGATTCTGATTGGTTTGGGATGTGGCTCTGGAATTTACATATTCACGAGGGCTGCAGCTACTTTAGTGCCGGTTTCAGGTGGGCCACCCTGTTATTTAATGCTTCACTTCAGTGTGTAGCCACAAAGCATGAGGAAATGCAATGGGTAAGTGAACATTTTACAGTTTATTTAATCAATGGGGACAACAAAGCAGATGATTCAAGCCCCAAAGTGCAGAGTTTGCTTTTTCTATTTACTTATTCAGCTAATTACTCAATCTGTACTGTACTGGGGGAAACACAAATCAGCCATTAATCTCCAAGAAGGTGTTAATCATTAATTTCAAAATTCTGGCTGCTACTTCATCTACCCCATCTCCAAGTCTCAAGCCAGGCTTATGAAGTTAGGAGCATTTCCAGGTGTTCCCTCTTTAATTACAGTTAAATTTTTCAAAGCACTCAGGTTCACAGACAACATAAGAAACAACTTTTTTGAGGGAAAATGGAATTTCTTTTTGATCATTGAGAGATAGGAATAAATCAAGGAGAAAATATTCACACAGTTATGCTATAAGAAATTTAAAAAAAGAAAGAAAATATTCAAACCCTATTTTATTGTGAAGCCATTGTATTGGCCAGAAACACCCTCAATTTAGAAGCTTTTAACTATGGAAAAATTTTCTCATGTACGCTTAAACTCTTTATATGTTAAAGTCACATTGTTTTCTTGGAAGCCTTCAAGCAATTTATTTTAATAATTAGTGATAATAAGACTGAAATAAAAAGGCTTCCAAGAAGTAAAAAAATTAAAAGATGTACTTCCAAGTCTCATGAAGCATTACCAGGTAAAACGATACAGAACATTTTCAAATGATAAAAAAGAAATGCTGGCAAATGATGCCATCGACGTGTGTGTTCAGAAGGCTGAACAATATGACTCAATAACTTTTGAATCCATCTGGTATACTTATGTGAATCACATAATGTACTGGACAGTTTATTTTTAAAATGCCCAGTAAAAATGCAATAGTACAACAATGATGCCTTTTTAGAAAACTAGGGGGAGGGCTTAATTCTATCAGATGAACTAAAAAGACCATTACACATCTGAGTGTATATTATAGGCAGATAGTGCACATGCATTTGGAAAATATTCTCCAACTGAGCGCAGAAAAATCTCTAAAGCAAGATGAAAAAAGTATATATAGTGAGAACAACACTCATATTTAAATCTAAGATGCACAAAGAAATGGTTTTACATAAAATCATGTTGCTCTAAAGGGATAAATAAATTCATTGATAGCAAGAGGATAAAAGATGAAAAACATACTTATTTGTGCTTTCTTTCTTGTATTACAAGTGAAGTAAAAGAGCAAACAACACTCACTTGTGATTTCAGGTAGGGTTAACACAATTTAGAGCTATGGGTGTGAAATGTGACAATTTTGTATTTATTTTATGGATACAATTTCTCATTCACTGAAAAGCAAATTACCTTTGGAAATTATTTAACTTCTACTTCATTATCTCTGGCTCAATGAACTCAGCTGGTGCTTATAGGGTTAAGAAGACTAAGGTTGTACCTACAATCTGGAATGAGCTGAGGTCTGAGACTCTTCCAGAAATACAGGAGCAGAGCCTGGCTTAGTCACCTAAGCTGTCCTCAGTGTATCCCCCAATTGTCATGGGGAAAGAATTGATTGGAAGCCAATAGCCTGACAAAGTTTCATCACATCTGAAAACATCTACAGCACCTGCCTTACAAGGAAAACATAGTATACTAGTATTGTCCTCTACAGAGGACAGCTCATAACATTTATATCACCCACATAACACATAAAATAAATCAGTGCAGGTAGTGCATGACCAGTGGTGATGGGTAAGGGAAATTGTCACATCACTGTTTTTTTTTAATCAATATTAAAGAGTTGGGAGTATGAGCCACTAATTTTTATTCAACTATGTCTGATGATAAAATTTATAAGTAATACTTCCCTCTCTGATTTGAAGTTTTTCTCTGTTCTAGACCATTAATTGACCAACCCATCGTTCATGTCCTGCTGTACACAGCTAGCATCCCTCTTATGTTGATGCCAATCTGCCGGCCAAATAGGTTGTAGAACATAAAACCTAACCGAGGAAATAGGGATTGGTACAAGGGAAATTAAAAGAGAAAGATGAACCAGAAAAATATTCTATTGGAAAGTTTCAACTTATAAGTTCTGCTTGTGGAGGGCAGATATCGTCCAGGACTTTACTTGGTAGCTAATAAAGCAGATGAGATGGTCCATCAGCTGTTGGCTGTATCCCAGGTTGCCTTTTAACTGTGGAGTGGCAGGGTCTGCCTGTCAAATCTTTGAGGGTGGTAGGAAATGATGAGTCAGGTGTGAAAAAGAACAGCAATGGCCACGAAGCCCTCACTGGCCCTGCCCTCACTTCCTCTCTGGCTTCAAGCCCACAAAAGCAGTATGAGAATAACAAGGGTGATCTTGTGCCACACCCCGTTTCCAGGCAGAGCACAGCTGAGAGTTTGCAAGGACAGGAAGATCAGGATTCTCATCTGAGCATCGTTCTACCGTCATGTGCTTTCCTAAAATCAGGTACAGGTAGCCCCCAGGTTACAAACACCTGACTAATGGAAGGCTCTCACTTACAATTGGAAGCTATTACAGGTAAATGTACCTGTTCCAACTCGCGTGCAAATGCAGCTTAAGAACAAACCTACAGAACCCATGTTGTTCATAATCCAGGGGCCGCCTGTGACAAGGACCTTCAGCCACTCACCCAACATGGCTTGCAGGGACTCCTTCACAGACAAGTAAGGAACGCCTAGAAAATTCTGTCTCAAAGTAAAAGAAAGGGGTAATATGGCAGACCTCCTATACCCACCCTCTCTCTGAGGCAGGCACTGGTGGCCCAGCATGTTGCTTGTTAAAACTAGGTTGTCCCCTACAAAAGCATAAATGTATTCATGATCTATGTGTATATGACTTAATAAAAGGGGAAAAAAAGTAGGTGTGGCTGTAACCTCCAGATCCTTCACATAGTTCTCCAAATGGCCTTTGCCACTGATGTAGTGAAAAGCAGTTCACAGTCCCCGTTATGGTGGGACCCACGATGGCCCGTTGGGTCTGAAGGTCTGCATCTGCAGCCAGCCCCACCAACAACCTACCAAAGGACTTCAATATGTCACTGGTCATGTTTGGGTTCAATATTCCTTGTCAAGAAAGGAAAGTGCTTCTGATATTCGGAGTTCTAAAATGTACAATGCAGTGATTGCGGGAAACTATTATTTTCATGACTTTTAAACTACTTGATTTCTAGCAACTTAATTAAAATGTAGACATTATCCAGGAAGATTATGAACCTCTATTAGTAAGAAAGTTCCCTGAACTAAATATCAAATTATAAATGCCTTAAGTGTCACATTGTGGTCTATGTAGAATCTTTCCTCCAGTTCAATTCATTATTATATTACTGACAAGTGGTAGCAATTAAGATGCTCGAGTCTTACAGTAATGGATTTTGGGGGGGGGGGTTCTGTTTTGCCATGATAAAATGCTAGAGTTTTTATTTTTCTGAATTAATAAATTTGACTGGGCACAAGTGAGTTGCCAACTTTTTGCCTCTGTCTCAGGAGGCACACAAATTGGTTCTGTTATGCTCCCTCGCCCTCTCTCCTCCCCCACACAAGGACACAGACCACCAACCAGTGATATTTCATAGAACAAGGCGTCATTTTTTGTCCAAAAGCAGACAATCCAATTCTCAGAGCCACCGTGATATTGCCACATACTTCACAGAATAAGAACCATATTTAAACCACATCTCAATGATAAACATACAGAAAAGACAAAATTTGTTGATAAAAATCAATTTCAGATACGACAGTCTGCACAACATGGAGAACACAGAAAGTCAGAACCTGATTTAGTTCTTGGTTCTTGATTCACTGTCGCTCAATATGGTGTTTGAAACTGTTTCCTTAGAAGCTGACAGACCATGATTTAAGGTTGCAAGAATGTTAATCATAGTCAGCATCTTGAGTAGCTCCAAACCAGAGTTCATAAAAATACGTGAGCATCTGTTTCCTTTTGAGTCGGTTATAGGCACCTCTTTTAAATATGTTTCTGCTCCTAAAGTTCCATGTTCCATAACATTTCTCACCATCTGCAAAATCTTGCACAGGGTTGGCTTAGGTGAGAGTGACTAGTAATGTGCTATGCTAATGTACATAGATATGCTAATTATTAAAGAATCTCCCCCACTCTAAGAGACTTAAATGATACACACAGGACATTACACTTGATTTTTCACTCTTCCTACTCAAACATTTAAAAAATAACATGATAATTAACGCAGTGCAATGTTAGCACCAAAACAGACAGATGGATAAATGGAACAGGTTAAAAGCATTCTGGTATTTGATATACGGAAGAGATGACAGTTCAAATGAGCAAAGAAGGATAATGAGAAAATCAGATAAATGTCTTTTTACAAATTATTCAATCTCTAACTCCCGATGGGTGAAAAATGGCAGAATATGAACTGCCCCTTCTTCACACACATTCCAACCAGTGGCTTCTTTTCATACTTCTCTTTCATCTTATGGCCACCTCTGGCAATGCGAATGGCCCCTGGGAAAGGGAATGGAACCATCATTTCATCACAAACTAATCAACACCTGCCTGCCTCACATGGGTGAAAGATATCAGAACAAAATCAAGGAGGAGTTGCTGTTATCCAAGCGAATAGCAATGCTTGCCACATACATGGTTAACTTTACAGAAATACCAGGTAATACCGTCCCTCCCAGGGCTTAGAACAGTCACCTTTATATCAAAGGTGATGTTTTATGGGGCAGACTTTCGTAAACCGTTACTAAACAGTGGTAATAATAACCGTACAACCGTGCTTAGTGATGGTTTACTGTCCTGGCCCTGCCTTAACTGTTTTACTTTCCACTAATCAGTGCAAACTTCTTCCACAGTCAAGTTGGTGCCATAATACACACCATGTTTACTTTCCCACCTCATCTTTTTCCTTTCACCCCAACTCGAGTGCTCCATGCCAATCTTTGCAATAAATTAGTGCTGCTACTGCTGTTTCTAGCTGACCTTTCTTGAACATAGCCAGCTATGTTCCTTGCACAGTTGAGCGCTTTTCATGAATTACCCCATTTATTCCTTTAAATAACCTTGTGAAATAATGATATTTTCCCTACATGCAGTCACCAAGGTAGGACCACCTCCCTTGCTTGGGCTAACTATGGAAGCAGCCATCCTTGCCTTTCCCCGTCCTCAAGCCCAGCTGAACACAACTTCCCCTGCACTCTGGTTACTGCCTGAATGTTGCTACTTTTGCTTATTCTTAAGACAGATTACCAAAAGGGTAACAACTTGTCTTTTATTTGTCACAGATCTTGGTATGAATGAACAGTCTTCAAGCAGGGTTGGGTGAAGAGAGGAGGCCAGAAGAGAAGCTAGTCAGCAGAGCAAAAGTCACATTTTGCCATAGCTCAAATGCGACCTTTCTTAATAACCCAAAGAGCCAAAGTGAGCATCCACACTATCTACTACCTGTAGAGGAACTGGACATTATTTTCCCTGTTTTACAGAAGAGGAAAACTGGAGTTCAGAAAGATTAAACGCCCTTCCAAAGGTCACATAGCCAGAAAGCTGCAGATCACAGCTCAAATCCAAAACTCATGCCTGAGCCTCTTTAGCACCACCCTGTCTATGTATTTCTATATTTTATAATTTTGTTTTTAAATGTTGTTTTCTCTTGAAATCTATTACAATTTTTTTATATCTTCGTGCTAGTATGAACCTTTCTTTATGGATCTTGCTTCAAACTTAGACTCCCTAGAAACCGGACATTTTGGAGACAGGCCTCCTTACATGAGATAATTCTTTAAAAAGGCAAGCAGGTGGGGGTGGGGAAGACTACATAAGAGACCCAAGTCTAGGTTCCCTCAAGAAACGGAATCAAGGGCCCACCAGAGCATTAAGAAAATGTTTGTTATTTAAATAACAATAATTATGTTTATGAGTTGCTCAGTTTATATCCTTTATATCAAAGTTACAGAGTCTAGATCATCCAGAGGCCAAATAAGAATTGCTAATGAATCAATAGGTTGGACTGGGAGTTCATAGGGAGTCGTGGGGTCTGAGGCAAAGCATATAGCTAGGTGTGT
>CAUYQV010131952.1:0-22957 GCA_963574575.1 Galagoides demidoff
ACGTTGGGTTGTGTCCTAGGCCTGGCTGAGTTGTGCCTGTGGGTGGCTGAAGTACAAAAACACTATCTTACAGTGAGTGAGCAGATAGATGCAGGGGTTGCCTGCCAAATCCCCTACACAGATGCACTTTATAAAGCCACCCATGCTTTGGCTTAAACTGTAATTAATTTATTTTATGTACAATAAATCTCATTTTAAAACTGCAGATGTCTGATTTGTCTTTATTGTATCAGGTAAAGAAAAAAATGTGTCAGTTGATTTTGGTGTGAGTGACCTGCCCATCAATGTATTACCTAGTATCTTACATTTATTGGGCAAGTTGAGGCAGGCATTATGCCTTCCAAGGGTTATATCTCAAAGTCTCACTAATTCAGTGAGGTGATTCTACTGTTATCCCCATTTTACAGATAAGGAAAGAGGCTCAAGGAACAAGTTAAATCCCTCACTGGCTTACATTGCGGAGTAGCACAACCCCCACTCACTTTCCTCCTGGTCTTCCAGGTAAACCTAAGACAAAGGTCTGGCTACACACATCTCTCAGCAAAGCCCTAAGGGTATCAAAGCTTACTGCTTCTTCACACATGCTTTGTTTGGCAAATCTCTTCTTTGGATATGCTGCTTTCAAAAGATGCACTTTACTCTCACTGTAGAAGCTTGTAGCCATTGATCTGGGGCTGTTTGGAGCTTGCCCCATAGAACTTCCCTCATATGTGTAGAGGCTAAAGCTGCCAGGCCTCTCATTTATTCCACAGAGGGCTGGAAGACCTTTCCCGCAAGCCGAGTGAGCCACCATCTTTCTGGGAGATAGTCTCCCTCTGCATTTGTGAGTCTTGCTTTCACTTACCTGATCTCATTTAAGCCTGTGAGGAGGGAGGGGAAGGTACTGACGCCCTTTTACAGATGAGGGAGACAGTCTCAGAGTCTTGAGTGACGTCTCACAGGAAGGCCCTGAATCAATGTCTTTTGACCACATTCAACATTCTTATCCCTTTATAACATTGCCTAAGGAAGATACTGCGGCCTTCGCAGGGCAGTGTGGCTGCGGGAAGTGGCCAAGGTGAATGGTGCTGGGCTTCCAATCGTTTTTCCTACAGGGAAAGTACCCCCCCTGCTCGGCAGGCCTTCCAGTGATGCCCCAAACCTTTCTTGCCTGTAGGGTCATTTTCTGTACGTTTGGCTTGACCTCACCTCTGAGAAGAGTGTGCATGCCAGAAGTAGGCCCTAAAATCATCTTGGTTCAAGGGCAGTGACAAGTATCTCCACCTGGATTCTACTTGCTTTTATTTCTATGCAGCCTATGTGGTTGTTTTAACGGTGTCCAACCAGTGAGAAGTTAATCTTTATCTACTTACCAATGGTCTTTCCTCTGTCTTCTGGGACTAAAGGAGACAGGTGTTTTCCTGCTGTGGCTTTATGCTGCAAAGATGCTAGCAGCACCACACTCGTGTAATTACCACCACTCTGCCTCCTCCCTTCCTTCCCATCTGCTCCCAGGCTGCAGACCTCTTGTGGGCTTGGCCTGCTCCTTGGCCCAGCTGTTCCTGGTGCCTGCCCACCTCCTGGCCTCTCTCCTTCACCCCTGCCCTGGACTCAGTCTCTCCTACCTCATCCTGGAAAATCAGGCTGGAAGGAGGCCCAGAGCTCTAGTCCCCTCAGGAAGATAAAGTGGCTTGTTCAAGGCCACTCTGGGAGAGAGGGGGAGGAGGAAGAGAGAGAGAGAGAGAGAGGTGGAGACAGAGACATACACACACACACAGACAGTCTCAGCTGGAAATCACCCAAGTCTCAGTTCTGTCGACCATCTCAGGCTGACTTGACTGTTTACAGTTCTGGAATTCACTGTGTTTTCTCATAGGTTTTGTTACTTTTGCTCATCTCTTTTATTATTAGCATCTCTTTTTTAAATCCTGTCTTGTTTTGTGTTGCTTTTTTAGAACTTCCGGCCTCTATACAACCAACCTTCTGGCCCTGAAAAGCAGCCCTCCCCCACCTAGGCAGAGGTTGGCTCTCTGGTGGAGGGGCAGGGACATGCACGTCTGGGGTACAGGAGAGCAAGAAGGGGAAGACACTGGGATTTACTGAACATTTGCGCGTGCCAGATTACACATCATCTCCGCCAATCTTCTAAAGAATGGGGGGGGGGGCAGGGAGGGGATAATACCACTTCCATTTTAAAGATGAAGAAACTGAGGTTCAAAGAGATTAAATTACCTGCTTAGGGCCACACAGGTAGTAACAGTTGTTTCTATTTATTGAAAATCTGTGTGTTGTTCCTGTAGGAAGTGTTTGCAATAACCGACCTTTGGCACAATGCCTCCACTATCCGTCTTCAGCTGCTTCTGCAGAAAAGGAAAAGGGAGGCTGAGAGGCATTAGCACTTGGCCCCGCTTGTAGATGGCAGGTCCAGGACGCCATTCAGGTCCGTAGGATGCCGCCACCTAAATCCCGGGCGACAGGCACGGCTTCCCGGCTCCACTCCGCTGATCCCACCTGGAAGCCCTGCCTGCCCTGGCCACACCCCTTGTCCTGCTGTCCCCTCGTGGCCAGGCCCCCTGCCACCGTGCCACATCTGCTGCTCCCATCAGCCACCCGCTCCTGGCCTCCAGCCCCGCTCCGGAGCCCAGACAGCTGGGCAGGGAGGGTGGGCAGTGCGGCCCTCCTTTCCGGGAAGTGGACCCAGTCGGGTTGGTGGTGATGTTTGGCTTTCAGTTTCCTCCCTGCCTCAGTGGAAAACTCTCGAAGCCTCTGCAGCCTGCCGGTTGCTGGGCAGTGTCTAGGGCCCCACTTAGGAGCCGCCACTGGAGGGAGGAGGGGAGGGTCTCTGCCCAGCCAGCCCTTCACCCCAGCTTTAGGAGCTAGGGGGTGTATTCTAGTGATCTGGGTTTTGGTGAACAGTGGGATTTCGACCTTCATCTTACACCCCAAGGGGAAAGCACATGCGGTTTTTTGGCAAATGAACAAGCTTGTGGATAAACCCTTCACAAGGGGGAGATTCCATGATTCTGCCTCTCTGCACAGAGGGGAGGCTGGACTGCCCACGGGCCTCAGGGTAACTCAAGACAGGGCCCTCGGGGAAGTCCCAAAAGGAATTAGAGAGCTGTCTGGTTATAATAAATAACCCAGAAAAGCTGGTGTTGTCTGCATTCGCTTTAAAGTCTAAGGAGAGGCCATTCCAGAAAGTTCTTACTGTCCTCATTACTCTCCTACATTGGAGACAAGAACAGGATTAGAGTTATTACTGACTGTGGCAAGATCCCAGTTACCACCCCTCATACTTCCTTCTTAAATAGACTGCAGACTCTCCGCGTCATCTGGTTTTGTCTTTTAAAATTCCTTTTAAAACAGAGGCGGAGTCTCTTGATGTTTGAGGGGCTGGATAGCAGACATTTGTAATACTGGATCATTTGTTGTTGAGATTCTGTGTCTGGTAACCAGGGTAAAATAAATAATAGTGGCCTTGCGGGGAGCTTGATGGAATTCTTTGTTACTGGGATCCCATAGTCATGGTGGTGGGGGGTGGGGGCCTGAACAGAGCCATTTGCACAGACCCTGGGCCGTAGGGACCCTCTTGGTGGATGCAGCTTGGAGCCCTTCCAGACTCTCTGCTGTGCCCACTGTGTTCCTGGGAAGTGGACTCCAGAAGAGAGTTTACAAAGGCAGATGTCAATTGCTACAAAGCATTTACACCTCCACCAATTTTGTGACTGTGATCTGTGAGGCCCTCGGCAGAGGTTTGCATTTGTATGTGGTTGTTTGTGGTCTGGCCAGAGTTTAAGAGGTAACTGCACATACCCAGGCCTAAGACAGGACACCAGTTGACCATTCAGCTCAGCCTTTTAGGTCACCTTCAGGTGACTGACATCCAGTGTGTGTGTGTGTGTGTGTGTGTGTGTGTGTGGAGACATGCCTGTAAGAATGGATACCTTTTAAGTGAGGTCAAATGGCAAATCGGTGTGTTAATCTCAGATTCCCCACAACTACTTGCTGGCTCACGTTAGTGGTAGAGAAAGTTCTCCTGGAGACATGTGGCCCTGTGTGAGCAATCACCAGACTTGATCACCAATAGCAGTGACTGTGATATGCACCAAACAAGCTTACCATGAGACATTTTCTAAGTGCTTTACATGGGTAACTCTTAATTTTCACCAAATCCCATGTGATAAGTCCCATTTCATGGTCAAGTAAGATTAGCAGAAGTAGACCTACTATATGGAAGGGGTGGGATTGGGGTCTGGTCACTGGGCCAAGTTCCAGATACTACTCCTGACCTTTGGGCTATATTGTCCTGGAAGTGTGTTGGACTAAAGAATTATTCCTGAAATCACCCTTTACAAACCAATAAAGGGCTGCAAGGTGAGAACAGTAGTAAGGGCCTAAAATTCTGTGACGGCATAGGCCCAGCTAAAAAATAATGACAGTAATCAGCCACTGTCCCCTCATTTGCTTGATAATAATCAGCCACTGTTCCTCCTCTTTGCTTCTTTATAATTGCTACTCTGGAGTCACATACCTGGTGATTATAACAATACTTAACTTTCTCTGTAGATAACATCAGCTTTGGAAATGAAAGGTAGTTTCTGAGATATCTTCCAGGCCTGTGTGGATTAGCTGACCCACCTAGACCAGCCGTCTACACCAAGAAACTGACTCAACTGGAATTGTGACCCCAAATCGGGACCTGATTCAATACAAGAAGATGATTTCTACACCCCTATAATTTGCCCTGAATCTGACCAATTAGCAAACCCAGATGACTAATCCTTTGCCTGCCAATGCATCTTTAAAAATTCCATCTCCAAAACTCTCAGCGAGGTGGATTTGAGAAATTCCTCCTGTCTCCCCACTTGGTGCTCTGCTGAATTAAACCATTTCAATCCTTGGGCAGTGCAACTGAGTTGGCAACATTCCTCTGGCATTTTCTTATTTCATGGTAGACGCCAGGAATAATTCCAAATTTTCTCTTCATCTAATATTATTCTCCTGTTGACTGGTTATCATTTTATGAAGTAACTACCTCAGTGTCTTCAACATTAAAACCCCACATTTCTTGGGAGTTAGAAGCTGGCCAGTGTTTTAGGGATGGCCCTATAGCAACCCTCCCATGAGGGAGGCTGAGGTGCCATGTGCTCTGTCTCTTCCAGACGTAGAGACTGAGGCTGGGAGAGTCCACAGCACTCTAAGTGGCAGGACTAGGATACAAGTCCACACCTCCTTCACAGTGGGTGGAGAGTGTGACTGGCATCTCCTCCAGTCACTCCAGCAGTGGCAGAGAGGTTCCAGAAGGCTGTGCCGGAGGGACTATGCTCCATTTTGAGCTTCCCTCTTTCCCCTTATTTGTTGAAGGCGCTTTACTGGATTTATATCAAATTTCTAGAATGTTCCTGCTTTTTAGTAAAGGAGAAACACTCTGTTCTGTGCCCCTGCTTCTTATTCACCAAACTTTGGTTGCCACAACTTCTTCCAGCTCATCTCTTCTCCAAAGCCTCCACTGCCTGACTGCCTGCCGGGCTGGTTCCTCCAACTAGCCAGCAGAGACATGGAAGGAGACACCACCACAAGGATGGAAGGAGATGCCACCAAAGGGATGGAGGATATGCCACCAAAGGGATGGAAGGAGATGCCACCACAGAGATGGAAGGAGATGCCACGCCAGGGATGGAAGGAGATGCCACACCAGGGATGGAAGGACATGCCACCACAGGGATGGAAGGACATGCCACCACAGGGATGGAAGACATGCCACCACAGGGATGGAAGGAGATGTCACCACAGGGAGGGAAGGACATGCCACCAATGGATGGAAGGAGACGCTACCACAGGGATAGAAGGAGATGCCACCACAGGGATGGAAGGAGATGCCACCAGAGAGATGGAAGGAGATGCCAACACAAAGATGGAAGGACATGCCACCACAGGGGTGGAAGGAGATGCCACCACAGGGATAGAAGGACATGCCACCACAGGGATGGTAGGACATGCCACCAGAGAGATGGAAGGAGATGCCACCACAGAGATAGAAGGAGATGCCACCACAGAGATGGAAGGAGATGTCACCACAGGGAAGGAAGGAGATGCCACTACAGGGACAGAAGGACATGCCACCACAAGGATGGAAGGAGATGCCACCATAGAGATGGAAGGAGATGCCACCACAGGGGTGGAAGGCCATGCCACCACAAGGATGGAAGGATTTGCCACCACAGAGATAGAAGGAGATGCCACCACAGAGATGGAAGAAGATGCCACCACAGAGATGGAAGGAGATGTCACAACAGGGAAGGAAGGAGATGCCACTACAGGGGTGGAAGGAGATGTCACCACAGGGATGGAAGGACATGCCATCAGAGGGATGGAAGAAGATGCCACTACAGGGATGGAAGGAGACAACACCACAGGGATGGAAGGATTTGTCACCACAGGGTTGGAAGGACATGCCACCACAGGGATGGAAGGAGATGCCACCAAAGGGGTGGAAGGAGATGCCACCAGAGAGATGTAAGGACATGCCACCAGAGAGATGGAAAGAGATGTCACCACAGAGATGGAAGGAGATGCAATCAGAGAGATGGAAGGAGACGCCACCACAGGGATGGAAGAAGATGTCACCACAGGGATGGAAGGAGATGCCATCACAGAGATAGAAGGAGATGCGACCACAGGGAGGGAAGGAGATGCCACCACAGGGAGGGAAGGATTTGCCACCACAGGGATGGAAAGAGATTATAGGTGAAATGCCTCTATGCCTCTCACCAAAAGAGCCAGTTAAGAGAGAGCAGTGAAAAGACTTTGTGCAGGCATACTTGTGAGAAACAGAAGCAGAATCCCATATGGCCGAGTTAGTCATGGGTCTAATATGACGAAGCCTTTGGCTGGAATAGCATTTCCAGAGATGTCCAGACTATGTTAAGGAATTAAGGCTGACTTCATAAGGGCAATAAAAAAGCCCTTTGTAAAACTGGTCAGATACCCATTAATAACCTTTCCTGATCTGTGGTAAGTAACGAAGGTTGCTTGCTGATGGGTCCGGGAATGGAAATGTGCTCTGGGACCTCAAGAAAATAGGAACTCATGCAATGCATAGAGGCACCTAATGGCACAGATGAAACCTGGGCTCGTGAAAGGCTTTTGAGAAGTCCAGCCTGAAAATTCCTTATAAAATGTTCCAGCAAACCCCCTCTGACTTAAGGCCCACATGGGAGCAGAGGTTTACACACAAATTTCTGCATGCCCAAGACGTTTCTATATGCCTTGTTTTAAAGATCCCAAGTAACTGCCTCCAAATGGTGTGGTCAGTAGGACAGATTTACAAACTGTCTCTTTCCTACATAGCCTCAGGCCTCATCAGATAAGAAAGAAAGCAATGGCTCACAACATGTTCTCCATTAAGTTATGTTAAATTGGGTTATGTTGATAGGGTTATGTTAAAAGGCGTATGTTGGGTGGATAATCTGATTACTAGAAGGGAGCTAATTGTGAGGTAGTCATATGATGTTTAATTGGATCAATGTAATGTTTAATTGGATCAATGAGGGCATTGCTGTATACTGGGCATGTACAAAACTCCCTATATAAACCAACTGTAAATAAGGAAGCTCACCATTTAGACTGAGCTAGCAGATGGTCACCTTTATTTAAAACACAATTTCAGTAACTGTGCTTATTCTCCGTGACATGGCTTTTCAGTGAGACCCTAACAGCAACAGGAGATGCCACCACAAAAATGGAAGAAGATGCCACCACAGGGATGGAAGAAGACGCCACCACAGGGATGGAAGAAGACGCAACCACAAGGATGGAAGGAGATGCCACCAGAGGGAGGGAAGGACATGCCACCACAGGGATGGAAGGAGATACCACCACAGGGATGGAAGGAGATGCCACCACAGGGATGGAAGGACATGCCACCACAGGGATGGAAGGAGATGACACCACAGAGATGGATGGACATGCCACCACAGGGGTGGAAGGAGATGCCACCACAGGGGTGGAAGGCCATGCCACCATGGGGGTGGAAGGACATGCCACCACAGGGAGGTGAGGAGATGCCACCACAGGGATGGAAGGAGATGCCACCACAGGGATGGAAGGACATGACACCAGAGGGATGGAAGGAGATGCCACCAGAGGGATGGAAGGAGATGCCACCACAGGGATGGAAGATGTCACCACAGGGATCGAAGGACATGCCACCAGAGGGATGGAAGGAGATGCCACCAGAGGGGTGGAAGGAGATGCCACCACAGGGATGGAAGGACATGCCACCACAGAGATGGAAGGAGATGCCACCACAGGGATCGAAGGACATGACACCAGAGGGATGGAAGGAGATGCCACCAGAGAGATGGAAGGAGATGCCACCAGAGGGATGGAAGGACATGACACCACAGGGATGGAAGGAGATGCCTCCACAGGGATGGAAGGAGATTCCACCACAGAGATGGAAGGACATACAACCACAGGGATGGAAGGAGATGCCACCACAGGGATGGAAGGACATGCCACCACAGGGAGAGGAGGAAACTCCACCGCAGGGATGGAAGGACATGCCACCACAAGGATGGAAGGATATGTCACCACAGGGATGGAAGGACATGCCCAAAGCAACCTTGTGATAACTCTCCTGCCATTCAGAGACCATTTTTTTTTTTTTTGAGATGAAGCCTCAAGCTATCCCCCTGGGTGGAGTGCCATGGCATCACAGCTCATAGCAACCTCCACCTCCTGGGCTCAAGTGAGTCTCCTACCTCCACCTCCGAAGTAGCTGGGACCACAGGTGCCCGCACAACGCCTCGCCATTTTTTGGTTGCAGCCATCATTGTTGTTTGGCAGGTCCGGGCTGGGGATTCGAACGCGCCACCTTAGGTGTACGTGGCTGGCGCCTTAGCGGATTGAGCCACAGGCGCTGAGCCACAGAGGCCATATTAGTGCAGCACTGAGAGCATTTTCAAGATGTAGTAAACTGTTGAATGAGAACGATCAGTCGCCTCTTTTATTCCATTTCAGATTAGAAGTTTTGAATATGCTTTATAAAATAAAACAATGAACTTGTAAATATACCATTGAAGTCACAAAATTAGTAACAAATATGTGTTTGCTATAAAAAAACGAAAACCAGACAGAAGGCTATTGGGAGTGAAACTCCCTCTTTCCTTACCCTTCCCTTTGACACTCCTCCCCAGAGGTAGCCAATTGTTAGTGGTCTGGCTTTTCTAGGTTCAGGCAGTTCCCTTTGCCTATAGACATGGTTTATAACTTGATCTTCAGTGGATACTTGCACAAGGCCTGAGCACCAGGAGAGGCAACTGCTGCTCCTTCTGTGGCCACAGAGTCAAGAGTGGGTCTGTCTCATTCCATGCACTGACCCAGAACCCAGCACAGTGCCTGAAACAGGGCAGATGCTCGCTCTATATTTGGGAATGAATGAACGAATACAGATCTGAGATACAGCAGATTACTTAAATTTTTTTTTTATTTTAGAAAACAGTAACCTCTTTAATTGTAATTTCTTTTGGACTATTGCCATCTTCTTCCTTATTGAAATTTAAGCCTTTAAGATTAGTAGAATGAAAAAAGTATCTGAGGTCTGTATTTCAACACCATGACAGAACCCATATCCTATGAAAAACATACTTGGGCAAGAAAAAGAACACCTCTGTCTACAAAAACGCTGTTTTGATTATATCAGAATAATGTCCATTTTCTGAGTTGTTCAATAAACTGTGTTTTTGCTGAGAACTAAAATGCAGAGACGTGCGTGTTTTGGTTTACATTGTATTTCCTCCCCCTGCATACGCCACAATAGAAACTGCTTTTCAGTTTTATCTTTTATTATAAACATCTCTTAGAGATGCCGGAAATTTCCAGCAACCATACACCTATAAATGTGTGGGTTCTAAGCAGTTCATTTGTTTCTTCCAGTTCTTACATAATTTTTTTCTGCTATGGTCAGAAGGAAAATTTAAACTTGCAGAGAAGAAAGCTTTATATTTCAATAGAAACTCAAAATCATGATGCCCACAGGGGGTGCCATCACAATTTAAACTCTGGGACCAGATTTCTTGTATTGGGGCCTTTCTTTGGAGGGAAGGACTTTTTATAGGAAAAAAATAGCTCTCCAATCAACCTCTGTCCCACCACCATTATGAGCAGCCTGGCAGGCCTGCTGGGAGAAAGCAGCTCCACGTCACCTGTCAAGACTTGCAACACAGACACTGGCTGCTCTGGCCACTTTCCCTTCCTGCCCCGCCTTTTCAGAAATGTTGCAGAAGAAGAGAGAAACAAAGCCTCAGCCCCTATCTGCAATGCTCCCTCCTCAGTCATATAATCTTCAGGAACATCGAACTTTTTCACTCTCATAATTCCAAAGCATGTCTAACTCCTAGAGCAACTTCCAATCAGAAGACTTGTAATCTACCAACACCTGCCAACAGGCTTTTATTTAGAATAGGAAGATCACACATAGAGGGGTTAAGGATAAACGGAAATCATCACTAATTGGGGCAGGTGAAAGACAGCTCAACACCCTTAGGAAAATGAAAAAAAGAGTTGGTTTTTTTTTTTTTTTTAAAGAACTGCAGCAATGGAAGTGGAGTACCTGCCTGTGTGGTGATCAGGACCCTTTGGGCAACAATTAGTGCCAGGGATGCTGGGTTTGGAGGCGTATCTGGAATGGTGACAGAGTCTAGGTATTTCAGTTTGGGGAGTTCTTATCTTCTTAGCAGATGTTCAGATGCCAAGGTCTGGATGCAGTCGGTCAGTTGCAAACAACAGCTCAGGAATGTTAAGTGGCCTCAGGAGTCGTGTGGACAGCACAATTACCTAACGACAGGAGGGGCAAACACAGCACAGGCAATTAGAGAAGCCAATCCCAGGTTATTAGTTAAGGACAAATAAAAGGCATGGGGGCGGGGGGGACACAGAATGGAGAATCATGAAAAGAGAGACAGGCAGTTGAAAGTCCCCTGATGGGAGTGTCCCAGGTGGAAGGAGAGTGCCCAGGCTGGGAGGATGGTCTGAGGATCCCGGTGGGGGGAAGGAGGAGGGTGCCCGGGCTGGGAGGATGGTCTGAGGACAGCTGGCCTGTGTCTACTGAACCTTTATCCACCAGGGCACTAAGAATGGCTGGCTGTGCATTTGAGAGGCTGAACCCAGCTGCTGCTTTGGGCTGAACTGAACGATCACTACTGCTTTACACTGTAGTAACGTAACCTCAATATCGGGGTTTCTCCCCCTTCTGGGGTGCCCTTTGTTCCTCCAGGGAGCCTGAGAATGTGCACCCAAGAGGTGGGCCTTGTTGGTGATGATGATGACTACATTTGTGCCCTAGTACCACACACTGGATGGCTTGAACAGAAAGCTACTGTCTCACAGCTCTGGGTCGGAGTCCAAGATCAAGGTGTTGGCAGGGGTGTTTCCTTCCGAGGGCTGCAAGGAGTCTCTGCTCCAGGGCCCTCTCCTCGCTTCCCTGTGTCTTGCCTCTACCAGTGTCTGTTGCTGTGTCCCAAATTCCCCTTCTCAGACACAGTTACATTGGACTAGAGTCCACACAAAGACCCTAGTTCCAGATAAACAGGTATGGGCTGGGGGTGGTTAGGACGTCAGCATCTCTTGAGGGGGCACCATTCAGCCTGTAATGGCGAGATGGCGATGACAGCAGCTGGTAGTTATTATTAGTTGTTATGCTGTGCCAGGCTCTGAGGACCATCTCACTGAACACCCATGTCAGCCTCATAACAACCTTAGAAAGTAGGTACATTTATGATTCCTGCTTTGAAGATGAGAAAATAAAGTACAGAAAGGTTAAGTAACTTGTCCTAGGATGCTGAGTCAGCATTTCCGAGCAGCCAGGCAGGCCCCAGGGTCCCACGGCCTCACTCCTCTATCATCAGGGGCACCAGGCTCGGCTGCTTACTCCCCTAGTCCCTGTGGGGTTGGGCCCCTGGGCTTTCTCCTGGAGTGGCCCTTCCTGCTCAGTCTGGGGCACGTTTCTCTGCAGAAAGCTTGTGCCCCAGGCCCAGGCTGGGGTGTGATATGCTGTGTAAGGCCCGTGAGGTTCTGCACCAGTAGGTGCTGGACACACCCCAGATGAGGAGGTGACCTTGGGAAACAGGGAAGGCAGGACTGGGGCCAGAACGCCACAGCCCATGATGGCTAGGAAAGGGATCTCAAGGCCTGTAGCAGTGTGACCGCTGTGTGGCACGAGGAGGCCAGCACGCTTTCCCATCCTTTCCTGCAACCCTCCAAGTTGCCCCAGGAGTAATCAAGAGGAAATTAACCAACTCCCTCCCACTCTAGTAGCTCACTGGCAAAAAGCAAGGTGTCTACGTGGTGTCTACATGCCACGCAGGGGAGAAGCGGGAGGCCCCAAGTTAAGGGAAGAGCAAGAAGGAAGCATTTTATGATTTTGTTGCTGTTAAAGAAACAGCTTTTCAATGACTTTGAAAAAGCGTTCTGTTAAAGAAATTAGTCTCGGGTAGCATCTATTTTACTTGTTCTTGAAAGAGAATTATTTTAAAAAATACATGGTTAATGTCAGCCAAGTCATATTTTTGGCAGAAAAAAATACAGTGAAATCTGCATTTCACGTTTCTCCTTAGAAGCTGTGTAAGGTGGTCTGTGAGACAGGGAGGGAGTGTTGGGGTCCCCTGTTGTCTGCCCATGGTTTGGACACCATTTGAATGTGTGGCTCTGGGAGGGTTTCTACTTGCCCCAAATCTTCTGCACCAAGTGCAGGAGGTGATAGAGAAGATGGGTGTCAGGCCAGTGTGGTGGGCAGAACCCGAGGAGACCCCAACTCCAGGGCTGCCTGCCAGAAAGTCACCTAACTTGGTTCATGGACTCATAGGACTCAGAGAGCACAGTTCAGAAGCCCTTATTCAGATAACGTTTAAAAGGCACACATACAGACAAGCATGCTTTGTGCACTCTGTGGAAGGTGACTCCTCTGAGCTAGTACATGCAAGGCCCTCTCTTCTCTGTGACCTACAGGTGCCTCAGGTGTCAGTGTAGGGCTGACCTACACAGCCACCCCTGCCTGCCTTGGTTCCAGTGCAGAGATGGTGGACTCCTCCTTGCCTGGGGCAAGGGTGAGTGTAAGGGCTAGAGTGAGTCTCCAGGGTGCTAAGTCACCCAGCAGTTTTGAGAAGCTTGGAGAGAACAGGCTACAGATTTGGGTGAAGTCAGCACTTCCCAAGCAGCAGGCACCAAGCCCAAGACTCTCAGGTGCTGTGCGGGCTTCCAGTTGTGGCATACAGAGACCGCTGGTGCAGTCACCACTCAGACTGGGCTCTTCACACACAAACAGCGGGTATTTACCAGTGTGCCAGCTTCACAAGTGCCCAACCAGAGGCTGTTTGAGACCTGCTCTGTGGAGGGGAGGAAAGAAACAGATGGGGCACAGCAGCAGCTCCCCAAGTGGGTTGGGACCTTTGTGGAGGGGAGAGGGGAAAAGGGAGAGGGGAGAAAGCAGGGCCGTGGCCAAGGGTTCTTCTGGAGAGGACAGTGGCTAAGAGCACAGGCGTAGGAGATCTAGTCTGACTTGGACCCCAGCTGGGCCACTTGCCAGATGGATGACTCTGGAGAAGTTGCTTAAGCACTCTGAGCCTCAGTTTCCTCATCTGTAAAGTGGGAATAATGACACCTACCTCCTATGATTATGATAAAGAGCAAATGGGAACATCTTTGTAAAATATTTAAAATAGTTACAGGTTCCAAAAGGGCTTGTCTCCTTTGTTGTCCTCACCTTGATTACTTAGAACTTCTGCACTCCCTCCACACAACTCAGAGCTGATGCTGGGAGCTGTCCCCCCAGGGGTAAATCTGACTGTGTTACCCCTGGGCTTAGCATCCCAAGCTGAGTGTGGTGAGCCCAGCCCCTCAGACAGCATTCCAGGACTTGACAATCTGGTTGCTCCTTAGCACTCCATGCCCACTCTCCCTTGCCACACTCTCATCAGTCCAAGTGAAAGCACTTGTAGTGAGAATCAGATGGAGTCAGGCAGGCCACGGCTGCCATGATACAGCTGGTCTGGCTGGTCTAGGTCCTGCCCGACCTTCACCTCCTGTCTCCCATTCATAGTGTTTGGTAAATTTAGCTCTAACTCTAAAGATGTCCATCTTGAATGGTTTAGGAAGATTGATTTAGGAAACTGACTTTTGAATCGGAAATGTTGTAATAGGTCACTGAGTCAAGTTGATTATCATTTAAAATAAGAGTTAATATGGTCTTTGCTTTGAACCTCTATGGATAAGACTGTGATTTTGGAAATGGAAGAACAGAACAGTTTTGGAGAGGCTACTCTCACTGTTCACCAGAATTGCTGGCCTCCTGACGAAGTTTTGTGCATATTGGCTGACAGTGACAGGCGGCCGGACCCTTCTCGTCTGGTAACAGTCCCACAGTCCAGCCACCCTAAACAACAGGCTGTTTCCCACCTGGCACTTCAGGGAGGCTACCTAATCTGGAATACATGTTTTCCTCCCTCTGCCTAAAGACCCTGTGTTGTCCTCTAACAATCAGGTCAGGCTCCCCACCTACAAAAAGCCTTCCCTGACCATGTCCCCCCAACCTACGTGCCCCCCAGTCCGTCTGCGCCTCACCCCACTCCCCACTTCCTTAGCCGAGTCTTCCTCTTGCTTCCTGGCACAGGGCCTGGCACATAGCAGGTCTTTAATTTAGTGAATTAGTAAATGACTAAGTGAATAAATTTAGTAAGAAGTGGAGCAGGCAGGGAGTTTGCTGATGGTCAGGGGAAAGTTTTCATTCAAGGCCGCTGTAGAAGAAATGGTCAAATAGCTCTGGGCCAATCTGTTCTCTCTCAATTTAACAAAAAAAAAAAAAAACTATTTGTCTAAAATTCCTATATTGAAGAACCAGCAGGTTCCCACTGCCGACCTTTCATACACGCTGTAATTGTTGGTAGTCTTTAGGTATTTTTACATCTCAGGCATCTTTTAGTATTCAGAGTGCTTTAAAGCATTTTCAGAATTTCTTTTGCCCATTCAGTTGAGGACATTCCTGCATTATTTGGCTAAAATAGTCCTTAATAACACAGCATGGACCCCAAATGGTGAAAAAAAGACAAAGATGGAAAAGAGAATGCTTGACAGAGTCTGAAATTGCCCTATCAGATATGAAATCCATACTTTCTAAACATAGTCCTGAAATAGGTGACAGGAGGCAAATTCCGCATTAGAGAGTTCCTCTCAGAGAGCAGCCCTTCTTCAGGCCAAGGAGGGCACTGCCGAAACGCCCACTGGGGGGGGGTGCTCAGTCCTGCCCCCCACGGCTCCTTTCTCCGCATTAGCTGTTCCTTTCACCCTTCTAGTGTCTTCTTTCACAGCCCCCACCCTGTCTTTCTGCTCCTGTTTTATTTTAAGAGGGAGGTTGCTTTTTTCCTTCTCATTCAGGGTTTTAGAGTCAGCTGACTTTGATCGTGGCCCCTCAGCCCCTCACCACCCCACCTTCACCTGTCAACAGCCGAGTGTGGCCCTCAGCAGTGCCAGGCTCTTCCTGAAGCCACAGCTCAGTCCCCCACCCCCTCCACCTGTCCTGTACCCATCCCCCAACCAGAGAACACCTTTCCCAAGAACAACCAGTGAGGGGGATTCTTTGCTGACTGTAGGCAGAATTTACCCTCAAATATGAGAAATGGGATATTTCGTGAAGACATGATTTTTTTTTTTGAAGAGCCTGAATGACACTGTAGCTGCAGGGCAACTGTGCTTTAGGTGCCGCCAAGCATCGCTAACTACAGGCAGTCCCATCAGGGAGAATTTGAAGATGCAGCTCATTCATCAACTATGGGCCTTTGGGTCAAAGTGGAAACCTGAAGTTACACTAATATTCTAGCTGACTGTGGGACAGGGGCAGGACACAGGGCTGGCTGGCCGGGGCCACAGAATCGCATCCCCCCAGCACCCTTCAGGGCCCTGCGCTGGCCCCGCTGCTCCAGCTGGAACAGGGACTGTTTAGTCTTTGTTCTCAAGCCTGCCCTTAAGTCCAAGAACTGGCCAGCCCTTGGGAGTGACCCAGCCCTCGGGGAGTTTCTGCCATCCCAGGCCATCTGCGTAATTGGTAGGTGCCAGCACCTTCCTGTTCTATTTCTGCTGGACATGGAGGAAGCAGGGAAGTCCAGGATTTAAATTCCATAACCCACTGATTTCTAACACAGAAAATCAAAGAGTAAGGGTTTCATTTTTTTCTCCCTTTTCCTTTTAAATTTGGCGGATTCTTACCATTAGTAACTGACACATACACCAGCCCCCTGTGCACACACTTGTCACTCTGGGCCATGTCTCACCCTCTTGCACACGCCTGTGTGTGCACAAGCACATACATACACACGTGTGCTGAGCTGGGAGATCTGCCTCTGTCAGCCAAACTCTGGGTTTGCCTGCCTGAAAACCTGTGAAGCGCCTGACCTGGTCCGCATCGGTCCCCCTTGTAAGCTGGGCTTACAAGGTGCTCCAGGAGAATAGAAGCCTGAGATTTCAGATTATCTTTTCACGTTTGTCCTTTCTGGGGATTTCTCTTGTTAAACTCACTCACCTCCTCTCCCGTCAATTTTGGAATAACCTGGGGGCAGGTTTTAGAGCCAGGATCCTTAAAACTCTAAAGTTGTGTACAAAACTGTGTAAGAGCATATATATGTGTCTACTTTTTAAAAATCACATCCTCACTAAATATTGCATTGCAGAACTGTAAAAACATATGGACGGATGTGTGGGTGGACACCAAGCACGTGCCCATCTATGAAAAGCAGCGGACAGAGGTCAACATGCCCACCCGGCCTTCCGCTTTCCCTGAGCCTCCGTCCCCTGTGTTTTCTGGGAGGTCCCCTCCCTGTTATTGTCTTCTCACAATCACAGGCTGCTGCTGGCCTCTGGGCTACCATCCAGCTACACAGGCCAGCCTGGATCCCCACAGCAGGCAGAGAATGAGGACAGAGGCCGGTGTGGGGCACATATGTGCAGGGTAAGGAGAGGCCTGAAAAGTTCCCCACCGGATAACGGTTGGGGTAGGGGCGGGGGTCTCAGTCCTATTTTTGTAGTCAGGAAAGAGGACTTTTGCCAACTTGCCGAGTCTCTCAGCAGCACACACCCCAACAACCACAGGCTGGGAGAGTGGAGAAAACTTCCAGCCCCAAGACTAGCAGGTGGGAATGCAGCTCTGGTTTCCTACTTCCCTGTAACCTTGTCACTTTTTGTAAAAGGGAGTTCATCCTGCAAGTGCCTTCAATGGATTCTATCCCTTTCCTTTGATCAGCTGATTCCTGAATGCTTTTCAAATCTCAGATCCAAAGTTCTCCAGGAGGCGTCTGTGCCATGGAGAGAAACCTCCCCCTGGTCTCTCCACACAGCATCGTTCCTGTTTGCTGGACGCTCATCACAAGTTGTGGCATTTACTGTTAGTCACTCCCTGGTGGAATGTAAGAGTCACAAAACCAGAAAGTGCCTAGCTCAGGTGCTGCGCTGTCCTTAGCACAAAGCACAGTGCTTGGCATGGAGGAGATACAGTAAATGCTTGTTGAATAATCAGTTAATCCGATTTAATAGGCATGCTTGTAAGGTCCTGTACTTGGGTTTGAAAAGCACCTACACAGAAATAGAGCAGGGAGATGGGAGTCCCAGTGACAGATACAAAGGACAAGGTGGCTTAGTTGACTAAATGCCAATCAATAGGGTGGGGTGGTTTGGGGAGGTCTTTTCCAGAAAATCTACTTCTTTCTTACACTACAGTGATTCAAGTAAAATTCCCAGTGTCCAGTATCGGACATTCAGTGAGCATCCATGAACTCCCACCAAGAGGCAGACCCTGCCTGTGGTGCTGGGAATGTAACAGTCAAATGGTGCAAGGTCCTGAGGCTGGAAGGTGTAAATAGAGAGGAGAAGCCCCAAAGGTGGTGGGGGCAAGATCAGGCGTGGCCTGGGTGGTCGTGGCAGGGATGGGGAGAAGGTGACCCCAATTTCTCTGCAGTGATCAGTCCACACAAGGGTTTGCCTTTCAGCTCCAGTAGAGAACAAGAGAGGGAGACACACAGGGGCTGAGTGTGTGTGACAGTCCCCGCCACTGTCATCAGGGGACTCAGGTTCATGTCATGCAGTGGGAGTAAGGCGGCTCTGGGAACTGAGGATATTCACTTCGGAGAAATGGGGACGGCAGGTGGGTGCTTTCTTCATATGTTTGCAGAACTGTTATATCGAAGAGGGATGGACCTGGTTTGCTTTAAAATTCTGTGTGGTCCCAGAGCTTGAGCTGATAAGGGATAGCTTCCAGGAGGCAGACCTGGGCTTCACCCAGAGAAACCTGAGAGCTGAGAGGGAAGCCCCCCAAGACTCACAAAGTCTGTAGTCAGGGTGAGGGGAAACCTCATCCTGGGGTCAAGGATAGGTGGGAGGTAAAGACAGAATAGAAACATTAGCTACGTGTATTTTTCTTTTTCTTGAGACAGAGTCTCACTCTGTTGCCCTGGGTAGAGTGCTGTGACATCATAGCTCACAGCAATCTCAAACTCTTGGGTATGAGTAATCCCCTTGCCTCAGACTACTGAGGACCTGGGACTATAGGTCTGCTTCACAGTGCAGCTAGCTTTTCTATTTTTGTTTTAGAGACAGAGTCTCACTTTATCACCCTCAGTAGAGTGCTATGGAGTCACAGCTCACAGCAACCTCCAACTTCTGGGCTTAGGCAATTCTCTTGCCTCAGCCTCCCGAGTAGCTGGGACTGCAGGCACCCGCCACAACACCTGGCTATTTTTTCTCTTGCAGTGTGGCCTGGGCTGGGTTTGAACCTGCCACCTTTGGTATATGGGGCCAGCACCCCACTCACTGAGCCACAGGCGCCACCCTTGTTTTTCTATTTTTAGTAGAGATGAGGGTCTTGTTCTTGCTCAGGCTGGTCTCAAACTTGTGAGCTCAGGTGATCCACCTGTCCTGGCCTCCCAGAATGCTGGGATTACAGGAGTAAGCTATGGAGCCCGGCCTTAGCTACGTTTTTGTCAATGATCAAGTGAGAGTTGCTCCCTTGGTTGGCAGACGGGTCGTAGCCTACTGGGCATAGATTCTGTGGAAAGTCTTCCCTTCACTTAGGTCACATGTGCTCCCCAACAGAAGTCTGGGTCTGAGCAGATAAAGAAACTGATATGAGTGCCATTTCTGTATGGCTGTGGGGGGAAGGTGTGATTCCCACCACAATCCAGATGTCCTCAAACTATGGCCCATGCAGCCTGCCTAGGACATTTATCTGGCCTGCTGGGTGTTTTTGCCACTGCTGCCTGTCCTGCTTAGCAGCCGACTCTTCCCGGGGCCCACAGTCCAGCCCTCCAATGGTCTGAGGGACAGTGAACTGCCCCCTTGTTTAAGAAGTTTGAGGACCCCTGCTCTAACAGCAGGAAGCCGGCCCAGCCTCAGATCTGCAGTGTTAGCTGTGGGGCGGGGGCAGCTGCATGTCTCAGGGTCTAAGAAAGGAGATCGGCCTGGGCAGGTGTCATTCCAGTAAACACCCAGGTAATCCACCCCCTTCAGTCACAGGAGATGAAGGGCATGCTGATCAGTAACGCCCCTCTATTTTTCACTGCGGTCTTTGGAATCTTCCTAGGGCCTGTTAACTCTTCAGGGGAGCTTTCTGCACAAAGGGCTGGCAACATTCAAGGCTGATCCTAAGCCCCCAGTTCTTGGAGATGCTTTCTCTGCAGTTGACTGAGCAGGGAGTCAGGTTGCAGCAAAGCCACTGTAGATTTTGGTCTCTGTTGTCAAACTTGGGTCATACCGCTTTGAAAGCGTCTGCATTTTATTCTTTTAGAGCGGGGATTAACATGTCTGTCGGGCTGTTACAATGCATCTCTGTTCTGAAGAGCTAAGAATTTGGTTCCCCAAGTCAGAGGCTCTTGAGAAATGTGCTTTCTGATAAAAAAAAAAAAGTCCTGCTTGTAAAGGCAATCATTCATTAAACAGAACCTTAACACTGCTGACAGAGAGGTGTTGAATAAGGCAGAATATACTGATTTATCAGATGTTCACTGGCTGTGACCATAACAGGTGATAGTAACTTAAGCAGAAATAGTCACAGCTTCAGACTGGTCGCTCCCCTGCTCAAGAACCTACTGTAGCTCCCTGAATACCTAGGTCCCATTCCTCACTTGGGTGTCTGGAGACCAACAGGACCAGATATTCTCTTTTTTTTTTTTTTTTGAGACGGAGCCTCAAGCTATCCCCCTAGGCAGAGTGCCATGGCATCACAGCTCACAGCAACCTCCAACTCCTGGGCTCAAGCGAGTCTCCTGCCTCCGCCTCCCAAGCAGCTGGGACCACAGGCGCCCGCCACAACGCCCGGGCATTTTTTGGTTGCAGCCATCATTGTTGTTTGTCGGGCCGGGCTGGGGATTCGAACCCGCCACCTTAGGTGTATGTGGCTGGCGCTCCAGCCGATTGAGCCATAGGCGCGGAGCCCAGATCTTCTCAATTGAATTGCATAGTCCAGACACCCCAGCTATGGAGATTTCTCCTGCCAAGCTGGTTCTCTGGGAGCCAATCAACCCATCAGACCACAAGGTTCACTGAGTCCCTGCCACATGCTCAGGCCTGGGAAGCCCCAGCCTTTGTCCTCAAGAAATCCTATTTGTTGAGGAGACTCAGCCAGCAAATGTGAAGCAGTTGGAGAGTAGTAGGGGCTGCATTACCCTGAAGTTACTGGGGAGATACAGGAAGGACATGAAGTAGCAGGTAGGGCATCACGGAAGGGAAGGGCTGGGCTCCTGCAGCTCGCTGTATGGACATGCGTAGCAGTGGCTGGAGGTGGGAGACAAAGGCAACAGCGGCCAGGGCAGGGCCGGAATCCCGCCACACTCTGCCTACCTGTTTGTCTGGCAGAGGTGGGCAGTGCCCTACAGGAACAGTGCCCCACCTGAAGTACACCCCTCTGTTTTGCTTTCTGCAAACATGAAAAGCTGCTCGGCTGTGTGCAGCGCTGGCACAAAGCTGTAACCCCCAAGTGCTGGGAGGATAATGCCCCCTGAGGGAGGTCTTAGTCAGGGGGTATGACAGTGGAGGGGAAGACATCCCAGGCTCCCTGTTCTCCTGCACAATTCTGAAGTGTATGATGCCAGCTCCTCAGGGCCCAGGAGGACACGCCCTGGGTTACTGAGAGCCGTGCCTAGCTGACAGGCGACCGGTCCTGGCTTTTCTCCCTTCACCATCTTTCTTTCCTGACTCTGTCATTTGCATTTCCTGGGATCATCTCCCAAGCAAACCACTTGCCCTCCTGTCCCTGTCTCAGGGTCTGTTTGGGGGTACCTACTAAAGCAAGGACTTTAAATCCGCTCTGCTTCCAGAGGCAGGGGCTCTCCTTTCCCTGAAGGCTCTCTACTTGGGCTCCTGCTGCCTCAGGCCTCCAGCCTCCAGCCCTCCTGCAGAGCAGCAGTGACTGCTCCAAACAGCTGGTGATGCCAGCAGCCACCACTGACAGGGGGTTAAGAGCCAGGCATGGGGTGCTGAGAAGCGTTTCCTGAACCCCACCTGTGTTAAGATTCACGGCCACACTGGCCCATTCCGTAAAGGAGAACTCTGAGGGCTTTTCTCCCCCAGATCAACTGGCTGAGCAAAGGCAGAATTCCTTTGTAGGTCTGTAAAACCAACGGTCTGTGTTCCCAGCCACTGAACTGAAGGCCAGCTTTCCTGTGTGAGGACTGGGCAGCAGGCATAAAGGGCAAAGATGCCACCCTAGACGTTATTGGCGCAGTGTCTCTTCTCAAACTCCCCTGGCCTTGTCTGCTAAGGCCACAGCTGGGAGGTGGTCCTTGGGGTCTTCCCTCAATTATTTGATGCCTGGAAAGCAGTGAAAACTCCTGAGTAATGAACCTCGGGGCCAGAGGTAGGAAAGGACAGTACAGGAGAGCCTCCCACCAAACTCCCGACTGGAAAAGACGTGGATTTTGGAAAGATCAGAGTTTCCACTTAGGGCTTCTTTTCTTGGTGTTACAGAACACAACCTGTCATGATGGGCTTTACCAAAATGACCCAGTCCTTCCCCACTGGGGCAAGTGGAAGGACATCAGGATGTCAGGAGCGGCAGAGGATAGGAGGCAGCCAGCATGGAACAAGGCAGGCCGGGGAGGGGCACATGACCCCTACCCCAGGGCCATCACCCTCCTTCCCACTGCTGCCTCTGTTCTGGACTGACTCCTGTTCATGTCACCACTGGCAGCACCTGGTTCCCTGACACAGTGCAGTACCCGGGTAACCTGACAGCACAGTACCTGGGTACCCAGACACGGGCAGCACCCGGGTTCCCTGACACAGGCAGCACCCGGGTTCCCTGACACAGTACAGTACCCAGATTCCCTGACACAGGCAGCACCTGGTTCCCTGACATGGCACAGTACCTGGGTTCCCTGACACAGTGCAGTACCCGGGTTCCCTGACACGGGCAGCACCCGGGTTCCCTGATATGGCACAGTACCTGAGTACCCTGACACGGGCAGCACCTGGGTACCCTGACATGGCACAGCACCTGGGTTCCCTGACACGGGCAGCACCTGGGTACCCTGACACGGGCAGCACCCGGATTCCCTGACATGGGCAGCACCTGGGTTCCCTGACACAGGCAGCACCTGGGTTCCCTGACACGGGCAGCACCCGGGTTTCCTGACACAGGCAGCACCCAGGTACCCTGACATGGGCAGCACCCGGGTTCCCTGACACAGCGCAGTACCTGGGTTCCAGGCTTCAGGGACGTCACAAGGTCTTTGACCATTTTGGCTTCTGAGACAGTGACTCCGCCCACCACGAAGAGGATCAGGAAGGGATGGTCGCTGGGATGGGGCCGGCTCACCTGCAAAACAGAACAGCAGCAGTGTGAGATGCTCACATTGGTGTGGCTGGGTGCGTCCTCACTTGGGGGGGGGGGGGGGCGCCGCCGCCGCGGGCGGGGGGGCGGGGGGGGGGGGGGGGGGGGGGGGGG
>CAUYQV010131956.1:0-30890 GCA_963574575.1 Galagoides demidoff
GTGGTCCCAGCTACTTGGGAGGTGGAGGCAGGAGACTCACTTGAGCCCAGGAGTTGGAGGTTGCTATGAGCTGTGATGCCATGGCACTCTACCCAGGGGGATAGCTTGAGGCTCCGTCTCAAAAAAAAAAAAAAAAAAAGATAGAGCTCTGGGTCTACCAAGCTTCCTTCCAAGGAGAGGAGAAACCAGTTGAGGGAGCCTGGGGAAGCCGCCTGGGGAAGGCAGGAGTTAGCAGGAGAACATGGAGGCCTGGGAGGGGAGAGGAGGAACCTGTTCGTGCTGTTCAACCCAGAACACTCAGCTCTCTGCCCTGGGCTCTCCGTGTTTTGTGCTGTGTAAATGTCCTCCAAAAATTAGGTATGCTTTTAGCCAGGAGAATTGGTATCTATGCTATCACCATACCCATCTCAGACAACAGAGAAAGAAGCCCACAGGCGGGGTCCTTGCCAGGCTGGGCACTGGGCACTTCAGATAGAGACTCAGCATTGTCCCTAGAGAGGAGGAACAGACTAGCACTGCTAAGAGTGGTGGGTTAAGTCTATTTGGAAAGCAAATGTGCACCTAATTTCTGAATAACAGCAGCAACGGTTTAAGATTCTGCAGTGTACGTGCCAGCACTTTCTCATGTTGTCACAGTGAGCATCTATCAGCGTTCTAAAGCACACATGGAGTACAATGCCAGGGGCAAGAGACAGAACGAAGATAAATAAGGTGGGAGTCTCGGCATTGCAGAGCTTACATAACCCACCTCTCAGGATGAGAAAATATTAAAAGGTTAAAAGTGCCAAGAGGGTAGACACTAGAACTTTAGTTGTCTTTGATTCCTGTCAACTCACCTAACCCAGGGAAAGACGGTGGAGTGTGAGACAAAGAGTCCTGGAGGAAGGCTGGCTGGCTTCTGAGGTGGCAGAGTTGGCGGGTGGAGCTCACATTCAGGGCTATTCTGGAAGGAAACCATCCCTTGCCTACCTGGGTCCTCAGAGCTGAAGACTGGGACTGTCTGCAGATTAGACCCAACAGGCATGTCAGACACAGGTGATGGTCACCCTGACCAGAGTGATGAGCTGGGCCACAATATGGCTCGGTGGCAATGCCAGTGCAGTGACTGAACAGCCAGGCGCAGTTCTTAGACAAACGAGTGATCCAAGATCTGCCCATGGGAGCCAGAGAGAGAGATTTCTCTGGAGAACAGATGAGTGGTGAAACACAACCAAGGAGGCTGAGGGAAACTGAGTCAGCTCAGGCCAGGAAAACACACATTGAAGAAGAAAAGCTTGGATGGGAAGCCCCCTTCACTTTCCCTCCCCACAGGAAAAAACCCACCTTCCACCCCTCTGTACTGAGTGCTTGCTGTGGAGACACAGTACAGTACCCAGGTGCTCCTGCTGGGGACACAGGCAAGTAAACAGATGATTCCAGAAAACTAGTAAGCAGGATGGAGAGAGGGTGGGGGGACCATAGATTTCTCGATTAATGAACTCTGTTCTAGGTGTGGAGGACGTGGGCACTAAGACAGCAGTTCCTGATCTTAAAGGGCTTACATTCTAATTGTTTCAACTGTGACTCACGGTGCTAAAGTCTGAATTCTATTGGGCTGAGTTATTATAAAAGAGAAGTCAGAGATGTTTAGGAAAAAAGGAGTGGACACTCCAGCCTGTGTGAGGGCCTGGCCGGGACAGGAGGATGCCGGGGAGGATTCTGATTTGCCCAGCTGGGTCACACGCCATCCCCACACCTGAACCTGGGTTCCAGGAAGGGTCCACTGATGGGCTGAGCTGCTTGAAGAGCTATCCTACCCAGGGTGAGGAGGATGGGGCTCCCCTGAACCACTGGTGTTAGCAGACAGTTCCCAGGAAGGAGTCCAGGACAAACAAAAAAAAGCAACAGCTGAAAAGTGCAAGCAGAAAAGGTTCAAAGGAACTGTTGAAGGAAGAGGGAGATGGAGTGGGGGCTGACGGGAGGCACACAGCACACAGATAGATGGCACAAATGTCTGCCCACTTCTGTCACTTTCTTCAGAGGGGCTCAGCTGCAGACAAGGCTGATGATTGAACTCACTTTGCTGAGTGCAAATGCCAAGGGAAGCAGAGAGGAAGGCGGGACCCCCTAGATGACAGGCAAGATGGAGTTGAAGGGAGGTGGAAATCAATCTTGGTTTGCTCAGACAGTCCTGGATTGTGCTTGTTAATTATGTTTGTACCCTTTTCACTCTCAGAAGTATCCTAGTTTGGATGATAAATTATATGGCCGCCCTAGATTTAAATGATAGACCGTGTAGTCTGGCTTGGAAAGTAAAGCCAGGAAAGGAAGGAGGATGGGGAACAGAGGTCTGAAAGGGAGGACGTGGTCTGAGAGTGGGGTGTTAGGTGAATTAAAGGTTTCAGATGTGAGAAGTGACCAGTGTCCAGGGGCCGGGGGCAGAACGAGAGCCTGGCACTTCATTTCTGGGTATCTGTATTCCTCAAGACAATGACAGGACACAAGGTGAAGAAAAGATGTTGAGCCAGAACAGAGGCCCAAGGCAGCATCCAAGTGCCCAGGGGCTTGGCCCAGGGTCCTCCCATGTGCTAGGTGCTCAGAGTGTGCCCAACACTGTGCTTCACAGTCCGTGGCTATAGGGACTTTGCTGTATCCTCCGGGCTTAGAAAAATATCTGGAGCAGTGTGAGCTCAGTAAGTATGTGCTGAATGAATGAAGGAAACGCTTTGTCTCTGGATGGGTTCTAATGCCTCCGTTTCATGGATGAGGAAGTCAGCCTAGAGGCGTTAATGAACTTGTCAGTTTCCTGCAAGTAGTAAATGGCAAAGAGAAAAGTCAAACTTACATCCGTCTTACTCCAAAGGCTGCCTTGTTGGTCACTACAACTTTTAGTTTGTATGGTCGAAATGAGACCCACAATAATTTGTTATTTGTTCGTTTGTGTGTGTCCAAATTATAAAACTTTGCTCAAGCACTGAATTAACTGAATCCAGCAGAAGCTTCTGCTGGGTGGATGGTCACCAAAGAGGCTCACCATCTATAGATGTTCAATTATTAACAAAGGCAATCAAGAAAATGAAACACAAATTGCTATAATCTGAAGCCGCCTCTCTGAGAGGAGTCTCACAACAAAGCACTCTGGGAACACGAATAAGTGAGGTTGGAAGAAGTAAAGAGAAAATGTTAGAAAGACCTGCAGAGACAGTTATAGGACTAGAAAGGATGAGGCATGAGGCCCCCATGTGGGCTCCCTGGGCCTCTAACTGAAGCAGACTAACACCAGCTAGGAGTAGGACAACCCTGATCCCCAAGGTTGCCAAGAAGCTCTTGAAAGGGAAAGGGCATGGGAGGCCCATGATAAATTCACAAGATTCTTTTTTTTGCTCTCACGGTTCATAAAGGGAGCTATACTTAGCTTTGAACCCAAGAAGTCAATAGTAAACCATAAGAGAGAAATGAAATGTTCTGTTTCAGACCTGCACACCTGCCCCAGTGGAGCGCGCACCTTACAAGGGAGAAGTCATCACAGTGGGAAGAGAAGACTCCACAGCTGGGACTCGGAAGCAGGCTCGCCCCTGAGCTGGGTGCTATCGGTAAGGGTCAGTGGGCAAAGAGAGTATTCCTGCATGAAAACACATAAAATTAGCATCTCTCTCTTCAAAAGGGTTGGAAAGAGCAAGGTCAAAAGCTTCAGAGTGATATAAGACTCAAGGTCGTTGAGGCCACAGGAACTCTGATAAGAATCATCGACACAGAACATTTAGATGAGCCTTCCAGATTGAAGACGACCTTGAACTAACTAGTTGTCCACTCTCCAAGATGTTAGGAAACATTCCACAGAGCCCTAGAGAATCAACTATAAGCGAATTGCAGTAGGCTGGGAACATACAGAGGGAACTGTCCTTGTACTACGTAAGATGGAGTATAAATTCATGGTCAAAACTTACAAACTGACTAAGACTTTATTTGGAAAATGAATCCTCATATAGTAAAGGCAACTATGTTCTAGAATTTAGGATGAATGAAAAATGGATCAAATGTTGCTTTGGGGGGTATAATAAACATATCAGGAAATGTGTTAGTATTTGATGTACTTAATATTTGGAATGATATTATGCACATGGTCTTTTTTTTTTTTTTTGAGACGGAGTCTTACTATGTTGCCCTTGGTAGAATGCCATGACATCACAGCTCACAGCAACCTCAAACTCTTGGGCTTAAGTGATTCACTTGCCTCAGCCTCCCAAGTAGCTGGGACTACCGGTGCCCACCACAACACCCAGCTATTTTTTTTTGTTGTTGTTGTTTAGCAGGGCGGGGCTGGGTTAGAACCCACCAGTCCTGGTGCATGTGGCTGACACCTTAACCACTGAGCTACGGGTGCGAAGCCCACATGGTCATTTTTGCAAAAACGTTTGAGCACTTCAATAGTTTTCTCTCAGGCTGTCAACATGCAGCTCTTTCATTCTTGAAGCACCTACTATCATCATCCCCGTCAATTTTCTCTTCTTCACCTGTTTTCTGGTCCTGCTCTGCCAGGACCTGTGTTTGACAGTGGCTTTGCTGTGATCTCTCTAATGTCACTTCAACTGACTTCATGAAACCTACATGTTTTGCCATTTTTGCAATTACATTAGACTATAGTTTTCTTTTTCACTGTGTGATATGTTTTCAGACATTTCAACATGTAGCAATCTGCACAAGACTGAGAGCAGAGGTTGCCCTGATGCACCAGGATGGAAGTTTGTGTTAAAGGGCTGATTTTATACATGTTTAGGCATTGCACATTTTCACATTTTGACAACCTGTGCTTCCCTACAAAAATCCCGTGACGGTGGGGATTTGGATAATGAGTACTTGAATAGCAGAGCCGCTGTACCAAGGATGGGCTATCCTCTTCTTATTGAATGTTGTCCGTCTTTAACAATGCTATCTAGCCCAACGTTGCCACCTTTTTGTAATTTCCAGACTACTGAAATTATTATTCTAATCTGGGAAGATTTTGTTAAAAAAATTCAGAGGAAGATTAACAAGAATTGCTACTGAATGCTATAACATGCTATTAACGACATTTATAAGAGAAGGATTAGTATTTACTTTGATTACAGCATTTCTCCGGGGATAGGCTTCAATTCAGCATCTCTTTGTGAAGGAGAATGTTCTGATGAGTTCCTTTCATTCTCTTCAAAGGTAGAATCAGAGGAAAGAACGCTGCTGTCCCCTTCACAGACAAACGTCGTCAACCCGTGGTGAAGCGGGCCCTATTTTAACTCCCTGAGATCCTTTAGAAAAAAATCATTGCTGTTGGCCTCTTTGATTTTCTTTCAAAAGCAATTGCTGTCTTTCTCACTGTGCCTTTGTTGCTGTGCAAGATTGAAGATATAAATTTATATTACTGGGATGGAAAGTCTGTGTGAAAATTCATTGATGATCCTTAAAAATGTCATTTGTGGTTGTACTAGATTTCTTACCTTGAATTTAAATAAAAAATTCACGTTTTTTTTTTTTTTTTTTTTTTTTTTGCAGTTTTGGCTGGGGCCAGGTTCGAACCTGCCACCCTCGGTATATGGGACCGGCACCCTACAGGGCACAGGCACCACCCAAAATCAGTTTCTTGTTTAAAGGTTTTTGGGGGGGGGAGGGGAAGAGCTACTTTTGTTTAAAAATAGCTCTGTGATTTTACTTTTATCATAATTAATAAACACTGAGATCTTCATTTTATCTAACAGGGCATAGGTGACTATTTGTGTCTCTTTCCAACTAGTAGGATTGGGAGTTTGGGGTGTTGGTTTTGATTCAAGAACATGATTTCTCCTGGGCAATGTCTGCTTCAGCACCTCTTGGAAAGCAGGACCTTCAACAAACCCCACCTAATCAAATCAGACGCTTAAGCTTAGACTAAGTCCACGGCAAATTATCCAATCACCCTGATGAATATGGGATTTGAGGGGATTCAATGGAATAGCCACGGCTGTCAGATGCTGTGTTAATAATACCTTCTTCCCCTGCTCTTCCCAGCCTGAGCTGTGATCCTTCAGGGTGTGCAGAGAAGCCAGACTTCTTCCTGGGTAGGTCAGTCAAGAGGGATTTTAATACGCGGAGTAAAATCAGGGCAACTACGCTCTCCCTGCAGGCGCATCTGCCCCTACTCACGTAGGTCGGGGGTGTATTTGCGCCTTTATAAAGGGCACAGAAATCCACTTTACTCAGTGATCACTTGTTTTGAGCACACAGCAGAAAGCCTGGTAGGCTGCCCCTGCCCCCCTTCCGGTTCCATCAACCCACAGCTCTTTTTTCTCAGATGAAGAGATGTTTTAGGGCATTTTGTTATTTTTTTCCTCTGCTTTGGTTGACAAGGGACACTTCACAATAGCAATACTAAATACTCTGAAAAGAAATACTTCAATTGCTTTCTTATTTAGAAAACAATTCCCACTCATCCTTTAGTATGCAGCTGGAACACCACGCCTGCTCAGAAGCTCTCCCAAATCCGAAGGTAGGTCACTCTACGCTCCTCCATCGGTGGCCTAGCATACACTCCATCCCACACCTTACCTCACTGCCTGTCATTACCTGCTTCACTCGTCTGTCTCCTCCTGGAAACTGAAGCGCACTTGGGGCAGGGCCTGCGGGTTCACTATTATTTCTCCAGCATCTAGCAGAGTTCCCAGCAACCAATGAGCATTCAATGGACCTTTATTAATTTTTAAATAAAGGAGGTGACTGCAATCCCAGCTTCTTGGGGGACTGAGGTGGGAGAACCATTTGAGTCCAGGAGTCCTAGACCAGCCTGGGCAACACAGAACATCTTGGCCTCTAAAATATATAAATAAATAATGATGTGGGAAGTGAAGGCATTCCTGGTAATTTCTCAAATTGATATAGACAAAGTTAGAATTCTCAAGAAAATAGGGATAAACTTTGTGGAGTATTTTAGCAGAAGTCTAAATAAAGCTATTTTAGCACAGCTTTAAAGGGAGAGTGCAAATTCACTGTTTATTTCATAGATCTTTTGGGGAGACTGATACAGGATTTTATGTGAACTAAGTCATTTGAAATGAATGTGGGAATCCCTGTGCTGCTTTTATTCAGTTTGGTCACCAACATTTTTGTAGAAACACAGTTCTAAATAATAATATAGGACAGTGGAAAGACACGAGTCAAGCCATTAATATTTAATACCATATTTTTCAAGATTGCCTCTGGTATACCAAAAAAATCTCTTCGCCATGAAGCAATTGGATTTTAAAGTCTGTACAAGAGTAGATGGAATACATAATGCTGTTCAGTCACCCTCCATCACCTGCTTCCTCCCCTGGGGAGCCTGACGCTTTGGGGGGTGGTAAACTGTGGGCTCTGCACTGGGGTACCCCCTATCAGGCATTGAGCAAGTTTTAAAATTAAAATATACTAGGAGATTATCAAAGCATACAAATGGCATAAAAATCAACGTAATCCCACCTATGGACCTACCACCTGGGCTAAGATAAAAAATTTCACCAACACAGGTGAAGCTCCTCCCCCTGTGATTTTCCCCTCCCTCCCCCAAGGTAACCAGTGTCCTGGTGTGGTGTTTATTCCCATGTACATCTTTTATACTTTTGCTATATGTGTAGAGATTCCTAAGCACCGTTTTATACATGGTTAAATCTTCTAAATTAATATATGTATTTGTATAATCAATGTAAATCTTATAAAAGCACTAATCTGCTTTTTTAGAGTCAACATATTTGGATGTTATTTTGCTAGGTCTAGCTCTAGTTGTTGATTTTATTGCTACACAGTGTTCCATTGTATAACCATACACGATCTATTTACTCTTGTTTAATAGACATTTAGGCTTTTTTCATCATCTGGCTGTTTTAAGCTGCACTGCCACAGGTGTTTTTGCTACTTTTCTTGTGTACACGTGTGAGAGTCTCATGCCTTCAGTAGAGAGGACTGGAACTGTTGGGTCCCAAGGTGGGCACATTGTCCCCTTACTTACATGTTGACAAATTGCTGTCCAAAATGTCAAGTTGCACCCTCAGTAATAGAGTGTATGGGTTTCTAATGGTCCACATTCTCATCAATGGTGGACATTGTCCAGCGTACTAATTCTGCCAGTCTGATCCACTTTAAAGATATTTTATTGGAATTTAAATTTGCATTTTCCTGAGTGCTAATGAGGCCGAGCTCCTTTTCATTGTGTTTTTTCATTGACCTGACTAAGCCTCTCTTTCTTCATTTCTAAGAGGAGAATAATGGTATCTTCCCAATACACAGGGATGCTGTGAGGATTAGGGAGCCCAGACTGTATGGGCAGCAAATGCTGGCTGTGATCACGTGTAAATGGTGTAGGATAAGTTAATAAATGATGCGCTGCCATGGGCTGCCAAAGCCCTGACTCTTCTTCTCTTTCTGTGGAGAAGTTCACTGCGCTTGAAAATGCCAGCTCCTTTGGCAGCTACAGAAGCGTGGAAGCCAATGACGGGAGGTGGCGTGAGCTCGGCAGTGGTTCTCAACCTTCCTAATGCCTCCACTCTTTAATACAGTGCCTCATGTTGTGGTGACCCCCAACCATAAAATTATTTTCATTGCTACTTCATAACTGTAATTTTGCTACTGTTATGAATCGTAATGTAAATATCTGATGTGCAGGAGACCCCCAAAGGGGTCACGACCCACAGGTCGAGAACTCCTGGCATAGGGTGAGAGCAGCGTGGAGCGGGCCTGGAGAGAGTCAGGGCATTGTGGCTGGGGCACGCACTGACCTATGGGGGATGGATGGAGCCTGGCTCTCTGTGACACCCTCAGGGGCAGCAGGTCCCAGTGCCAGTGTCACTACAGCTGAGATTTCTCTCGTTTCTTTTTGCATGACACTCAGCATCCTGTCGGGGAATGACTGAGAGCTTATCACAGGCTTAAGAAGAAAAGCTGGATTTGAATCAGTTCAGGGAAACACATGAGCTTCCTAAACCTCAGCTTTTCTATTGGTAAAGTAGAAATAATAAGACCTCCTTGGCACAGGATGGTTGCCAGGATTAACTGAGATGGAACATGTACAGCTGGCTTTCCACCAGTGCACCAGCCCCTTACCTGGTCTCCCCAACAATGGCTTTCACCCTCTTCCTTCCCATCTACCCTGTATTGATTCCCCGAAGGGCACAGATATATTAACTAGATTCATTTTTGTCAAAACCACTTTCTTCCCTTACTTCTTTTTGGAGAGTATCTGTGGACAAGTTTTTTAAAAAGCGCACTGGGTCCATCATTTATAGGACATGGAAGCAAAGCCCTTAGTTTGGCTGCCACTGCCCCTCAAATGCCTTGCCCGAGGAGTGGCACGGAGCAGTGCCCAGCAAAGCCTCACTGATGGAAGGAATTAGTCTTGGGAGGAGGAGAAGATGATGAAAGGAGAGGAGGAGAGAAGTAATTCATGCAGGAAAAGTAACGCTACAGCAAACCCTTCTCTCTGTTCAGGGGTCAGAACTGCATTTATCTTAAAAGCAATGGCATTTGTGAAAATATACTTGGCACCGTGGAGTGGCTGGCAGTCTTTGTGGGCCGCAGCGAGCTTGGGCAATCAGCAGTGAAGAAAGGACGCGGTCCCAGGGCTTTCCCAGAAGTGCTCCCTGCCTTAGTGCAGGATGTAGTCTCCACAAGGACAGAGGATGGTTGGCTCTTTCTTTAATAAAGACCGTAAATGTGCTCAGGCTTTTGATAACATTGATTAGGCCCTTATTAGGTGTCTGGACCTGTTATCATTTAGTTTCCTCTGCAGCCTTGGGAGAGAGATACTCTTACTCTTGGTATATAACAGGTGAGAAAACAAAGGCTGAGGGAGGTGTAGTGATTGCCCAGAGACACTGGTCTGGTCATAGGGTGACCCAGGATGTGAATCCTGGTCCATCTGACTCCACATGACCCTTGTAATGTGTCCCTCAGGCAAGACTTTGGGAAGAGTCCAGTCCCAAAGCAGGTATGGTTGCCTGAACATCCTTAGTGCTTATTAGGTAAGTGCTTAGTGACTGAGAACCTGAAAGAAAATATTTGGTAATTTGGGGAGTGGTCAAGGAGGGCTTCCCTGAGAAAGTGATGTAAGAGCTGAGAGCTGGAGAATGAGAAGGAGACAACCAGGCCAAGGAGAGAGGAAAAGTCTCACTGCAGAGAACGGCCGCACGGCGGGGCTGGGGCTGGGGGCATGAGCACCTGGAAGTGTGAGTGCGGGATGGAGGCTGGAGACCAAAATGGGGGCTGTCGCAGGTGTCTAAGCCAGAGATGATGATAACTTGCACACGAGTGGCAGTGGTGGTGAAGGTGGAGGTGAAAAGTGAAGCAGTTAAACATTTTGTTGTTGATTAAATGGATTTTTTTTTTTTTAAGTGAAGGATTGGGTCAAGGAGAAGAGGGATCGAGGGTGACTCCTCTTTTTCTGGCTTTAGAAATTGGGTAGGTTTACTACCGTTTAAGAAAAAAAAAAAAAAAGACCAGATTTGGGATACAGATCAGAGGCTAGATTTTGGACATGTTATATTTGAGATGCTTGTGAGATATTCAGGTTGAGAGATCAAAGAGAGCATTGAACACAAAGAGAAGAAAGGTGGGTCCAAGATTAAATCTGTGAGTCCTTTCCAAATAGAGAGAATAAGCACCCGTTCCCTTACCTGTAAACTAGAATCATCACAGTATCCACCTCAAGATCAAGTGAGAACCACTCAGCCCTGCAGCTGCACACAGTGGGTACTCAGTAGACGTCAGCTCCCACTACTTTCTGGGAACTTGTGCACAGCTAACTAGTCACCTGAGAGCAGTGGCCCTGTAGACAATGACAAGATTCAATGTCACAAGTGAGTAAACTCTTAACCTACTGAAGTAATGGGAGGTAAAGGCAAATCCTTCTGGAGCCCCAGTTTCTGAGCAGTAATGTCTAGTTCTGCAAATGGGACTAGTGTAAAAGGTCCCATTTCAGCAGGTCCTTAATATCCCATGAACATTGCCACAGAATGTGCCTGGGCTTTGTGATCTGGAAGTACAACTAATAATACCAGCGACCAAGCAATGGTGTGAGGATCAGGTGGGATGGCCTTTCTCCAATAACAAAAAACATTTTAAAATGTAAAAAAGTAGTCATAAGGTTCTGGCTGCTCATCTCTTCCCTGAGAAGTACCATTGACACATCCGTCACTCGGTTCCTCAGTAAGTGACTCTACTTTCTTCCTGGTAATGTGCTATGTTCCCAGAATGTGAATCACCCCTTTATGAATGAGTGGGGCTTGACACGGTGCAGCCATAGAGTAACTTTGTTCTTTCTTCTGTGGTCCATTCAAACCAACTCCATGGATTCATGCTCTCCCCTCTCTCTCTTGAGTTAAATCTTGGCCAGATCCCATAGCTCTGATGTTCATGCTTCAATAGCAGGAGGATGGGAGTCTTGTTTTGGCAGTAAAAAATCAATTCCAGTTTAATGATCATAAAACTACAGTCTAATTTGGGATAATAATTAAAATTCTTGAACCCATAGATATCCAATTAACCCACTGAGGTGTCAGTTGAATCTTCTTACTTACTCTGTCCATTTTCTTCCAAACTCTGCCTACCTTCTCACTCACCTGGTATGGTTGCTAAGCCTCTGACCACACACAGCCCCACCTGTGGTGACCTAGGGCAGGTCACTGATGAACTCAATGTCATCATCTCTAAAATTTTGACAATATTTTGCCTGGATGCTCACATGAAATTCTTTCACATGGTGTCTGGCACCTGATAAGCATTCAGGACTTGTTTGCAATTGCCATTCTTAGTACCTTTCTCTCCTGCCTACAAAGATGCTTTGCAACAAATCAAGAGTACCTCTTACATGTTTACATGGATGGAGCTGAAACATATTCTTCTTAGCAAAGTGTCTCAAGAATGGAAGAAAAAGTATTCAGTGTACTCAGTCTTACTATGAAACCAATTTGTAGCTTTCTTATGAAAGCTATAACCCAATTATAGCCCAAGAATATGGGGAAAGGGGAGAGGGAGGGGAGGAGAGGGGGAAGGATGGGTGGAGGGAGAGTAGTTGGTGGGACCACTCCTGTGGTGCATCTTATAAGGGTACATTGAAATTTACTAGGTGTAGAATATAAATGCCTTAACACAATAACTAAGAAAATGTTAACCAGTTTGATGAAAGCATTTCAGATTGTGTGTAAAATTAGCACATTGTACCCCATGATTGCATTAATGTACACAGCTATGATTTAATAAAAAAAAAGAAAGAAAGAAAAAGAAAAAAAGAGGGTTACTCCCCCCAGCCCACCCCTGTTTCCATCTCTATTCTAAGCCCCAAAGCAGCTCTTGACTTTCACAGTCTTTTCTCAGCTTCTATGGCACACGGTACACATTCTGACAGCTATCAGCCGTGAATATTCTGGAAGAGTTTGCACTGTCTCTATCAGAGTTTGACCTGTTTAGCATTGTTCCTATCGGAGTCCTCACCTTGACCAACCCTCCTGAAGGGTTAGGTTTGAGCAAACCCAAGTCACACACTCCTGTTATCGCCCCTACCATGTGCCATTCTCCCCAGCTGGGCTATGAATTCATGCAGGCAGAAACCATGTTGTATTCATATCTCATCCCTGGTGCCTAGTGCGATGCCAGGCAGAGAACAGGCACAGCTGTGGAAGATAGGTCGGTGGTTCTTCAGTAAGTTGAACTTTACGATCCAGTAATTCCACTCCCTCGTACATACCCTAAAGAATTGAAAAGGGGCATTCAAACAAAAATTTGTACATGAGTGTTTATAGCAGATTATTCCTGATAGCCCAAAAGTAGAAACAATGTACATGTCTGTCCATCAAATGTTGAATGGATAATCAAAATGTGGGGTATGCACATAAAGGAAGATATTCAGCTACGAAATAAAGAATGAAGTGCCGATGATGCGGGCTATGACATGGGTGCACCTTGGAAGCAGCATTCTGAGAAAAAGCAGTCAGACACAGAGGCCGCATATTGTAGGAGTTCATTTATATGAAATATCCAGAATAGACAAATTCATAGAGACAGAAATCAGATTGGTGATTGCCAGGGGCTGGGACAAGGGAGAGAAAGGGAGTGACTGTTTAATGGTCTGAGATTTCTTTGGGGGGTGACGAATCTCAACATTCTGAGATTAGGAAGTGTAGTGAGGGTTGTACAACACCGTAAATGCACTAAAAGATACTGAGTTGCACATTTTAAAACTGTACCATGGTTACAATAGTAAATTTTATGTGTATTTTACCACAAGAAAAGGAATAGGCACACATAACTTTTGAAATAAGGTGATTAGTGTAAGTAAGGAATATGGGAGTTTAGGTGGTCGGAAAGCTTAAAGAAAAGTCAGAGAGAAGAGAGTTGAAAAGTAATGCCCCCTGGTGACAGTACAAGGCTGAAAGAGCCCAGTGTGATGCCCCTAAACCCAGAGTTAAAAAAGCCAAGTCCTTCCAGATGATCGGGGAGGAACGGTTAAATGATCAGAGATTAGGTCTCAGCAGTAATTACTGTGAAAACACACTAGAACCAGAACTCATCATGGAAACAGCCTTGTAACACTGGAGTCTTATAACTGAGCTTTTCCCAGGTCAACCCCATTCATTAATTCAACAAGAACCTCTGACAGCCTCTCTAGGCTGGGCATTGTGCCCCACGTGCCCCATCCTCATTCAAACTGCCAGAAGGGATTTTCAAGCAGTGACACTGGGTGTGGTGAGGAAACACAACCACAGAGTTAGATTTACCATCAATGGGCTCCTGAGATCAGTGCGCAAGGGACTATTGTCTATGTCCTCCTCTGCCTTCTTTCTAGCTGTGTGGCCTTGGACATATCACTCAGCCTCTCTGAGCTTCCTTTCTTCAGTGGGAGGTGGTAATATGCATGAGTTCTCCTCACAGGGTTGTTGTGAAGCACACGCAAGATAAAGTCGGTGAAATCGATGTGCAAGCTAGTAAATGGAGCAAGAGGTAAGGGGCAGCTTCATTTTGGTAGTGGTTGGGAACACACACAGAGTTTGGAGTCCAAGAACCAGCATTCACCAGCTGGGAGGCCACAGCCAAGGGACATAACCAGAGAAGCTTCAGGTTTCTCACCAGACAGTTGGGGCAGAAATGTGGGGTGCGGTAAAGGACTGATAATCCAAATCTACAAAGAACTCCAGCAAACTAACAAGAGCAAACAACCCCACTTAAAAGTTGGCAAACAACACCAACAGAAATTTTTCTAAGAAAGACAGACTAATGGCCAACAAACACATGAAAAAAGACTGTCTCTAATCATGAGCAAAGTGCAAATCAAAACTGTATTGCAATATCCCCTAAGGCCAGTGAGAATGGCTCCCATCATGAAGTCCCAAAGCAGCAGATGCCACTGTGGATGTGGAGAGAACATGTACACTGTTGGTGGGACTGCAAACTAGCACAGCCTCTGTGGAAGGTTGTGTGGAGATACCTCAAAGTACTCAAAGTAGACCTACCATTTGATCCAGGGGAAGAGGTCATTTTATAAAAAGGACACCTGCCCCGAATGTCTGTCTAAGCACAATCTGCAATTCCAAAGATGTGAAATGACCCAGTGCCCACCAATGCATGAATGGCTTAATACAATGTGGGATATGCACACCATGGAGTATACTCGGCCCTAGAAACATGGAGATCCTTTGTGACAACCTGGATGGAACTGGAAACCATTCTTCTAAGTGAATGGAGAAACTAACACGTATACTCAATGCCAAATCGGAACCAATCGATCAACATGTAAGTGCACATATGGAAGTAAATTTCCACGAGCGTCAAGAGCGGGGAGAGCTGAGGAGCAGTGCACACCCCGGAATGAAGGGTACGCTTCAGTCTGTGGCCTCAATCTGTTGGCTCACTCTGTTCAGAAACAAAGTATGTGAACAAAACGTGTACCCTCTAATATTCTGGAATAAAAACTTTTTTAAAAAGTGCGTGGTGAGGAAAAGATGAGACTGCACACAAAGCACCCCGCACAGAGCTGGAAGGGAATGAGCAATCGGGAAATGCTGGTGACCACAAACGTTCCAGTCCGCGCTGTTTCCCTGAGTCACTGCAGGGCCATGGAAAGAGACCGCAGGGACGGGAGCCTCCCCCACACCCCGTGTCCGTTGCAGCCCGGTTCATTGCCCGGCGAGGTTCCCACTGGGCCTGTCCCCAACTCATCCTTCGCGGGGCGGTCCCCAGACGTGGGCGGCAGGGGGAGCGCACAGAGCCATCCAGGGCCACCCAGGGCCACCGGCAGCCGCTCCTCCCCGCCCCTCTGCAGCCTGGGGCTCCGCGCTGAGGACAGACGCTCGGGAGCTGTTTCCTCTCCTCTCCCACCTCCACAGTGCTGTTTTCTTTTCTTAAGTGGTTCACAATACTCTGATTCACTGTACACTTTGGGGCCAATCCCACTGTAAATAATTCTCTGGTCTTGGGAATTCTTGTTACAAGACAGCACGCTGTGTGGTTCCTACAGGAACACACAGCCGCACCAATCAATATTTACTGCTCTCCGCTACTCTGCGGAGAAGGAGAGAGGTTCACAGCACATTAAGCAGATGTGGACACAGCCTCTGGGGAGCTTATAATAAAAACGTTACAGGGAGCGAAGTCTAAAAACCATGAGGCTTCTCGGGAGTGCAGCAGGGATGCTGTGCGAGAGGAGGGAAGCCTGTGAGGGTTTTCTTGTTGTTTTGTTGTAGGCAAAAAAGGGAAATATGAAGCACCCTGAACCTCAGCTGCGGGATCTCAGAATATGCAGTTAAGTCACTGGGTCTAATAGGAAGTGGGAAAACGAAAGCATAAGTTGGTGTTTCTGCGTCCTGAAATTCTTTGGATGTTGGCTTAACACCAAGAAGGAAAAAGGGCACAGAAAAGAGTGGGGATAGTGTGGGCAAGAGACTCAGAGCCACAAAAGACAGTGCCTCATGCACCAAAGGACAGTAACATGCACAAGACCTCACTTGAGTGGGAAGACTTGGTTTCCTGGTTTCTCAGTGTTTGTGATCTGGGGAAGGTCACTTCACCTCTCTGAATCTCGGTTTCTCGATCCATGAACTAGAGACTATAATACCTGCCCCGTTTACTTTACCGCACTGGTCAAGGGACCCAAAGAGAAGTCTGTGACAATGAGGCAATTCTGAGTGTAATGGGTGTAATGAATGCAATGTGATCACAACGTGAACGCCATGCTCAAAGTCAGTTGCTGGAAAGCTGGCTTGTAGTAACAGAAGATGGGGAATGAAAAAGGTTGTAAACATGACAGGGAAGTTTAAAAATAGTCAGGGAGATCACAGTGATAACAGAAGGGCAATTTTAAAGGGAGGGTGCTGAGGAATAGGGAATGTAACAGGGACCAGAGCAGGAAGTTTAGCAGTGACAACAGAGAAGGAGAGGTGTTGCTGGGTCCTGTTGGAGGAAGCTGGAGGTTCACTGATGTGCAAAGGAACTGGGTTGGGTTACGGCTTATGGTGTGGGTTATTCCATGAGTCACTGTATCAGCCATATTGAGGGTCACATGCAAAAGCCAGAGCCAGGAGCAAGCATGCTAAAGCCAAGGCCGGGGCGGGGCACTAGGACCTGTAGAGAAGACACATGTGACCCTGCAGGAGGACCAGGACTTTGAAATGAAGTGGATATTCTGGGCACAGTTTAAGAAAACCCAGCAGGAGGCGTGGGAGATGGGTTGGAGGCCTGGGAGGTCACAGGCCTCAAGGAACTAGAATCCTGGGAAGGATGGCAAGGGAAGGCCATGGCTGGGAAGGAGATCTGCTTGGCAGTTTGGAACAGGAGGACCAGAGCTGCCGGGCAAAGGAGGCTTGAGTTCCAGGGGTAATACAGTTGTGTTTAAGTCTTGTTCCTCCAGAGAGCAATAAGGGACAGCAGGCTCCTGGCACCTCCTTGTAGCCTACACCAAGTCTAGCACACAGAAGGCATGCAGTCAATGATCACTGGAGTGAACCAACAAAGGAATAACAAGTGCATATGGTTGAATTCAAAATACCCACCTAGATCTGAATTGTATTGCCCTTTTTGGTGGCTTTGACAGCTGTTGGCTTTCTTTCTAGTGCCAGCTAGCTAATGGGGAGGCCATGCTCTTTGTCCTGCCTGAGAACTCCTAGCCATGCAGAATGTTCTTACTCCCCTCCCTTCTTTTTATATGGTATATGCCCTCTGTTTCACTTAGTGGCTTGTTTCCATGGCAACTTGTTTCTACATCCCTCTATATTCTGCCATTCTCAATCTGCCTCTAGTTACCAGGCTCTGCTGTACGTTATTCAGATTTCGAACCACAGCAATTCTCAGCGGTGTTTACATCCTGTCCTGATACAGAATGTCTTAAATTAAGGAAACGTTGTCATCTCAGAAATTAACTTTTAAAATGCATTTAAACACATTATGGCATGATCTTTTTTATAAAACTAGAAATGTAAAATGTTTCCACAACTTCCTTGCCAAAAAATAACTTTTCTTCTCAGCCATTTTCATTGACTCTTTTTAACATTGTTTCCTTTCAAAAACCAGTCCTGAGAAGAGTCTCCAGGAGAAGCATTTGGCTCCAGAACTAATGTCAGGCCCACAGACTTTCACCTGCACCTGTGGACTCTGTGCAAAGGAAGCGGTTTGGGTTACAGCTAGTGACCATCATGACCAGCTGGTAGTGACTGTCCTGATCAGCTAGTAGTCCCACTGTTTGTACCGAAGAAGACCTGACTGCCACCTCAAGCAAATGCAGGAACAAGAGTCACCACGAACTTTCAATTTTATTGACCGAATCATTTTTATTGTTGGTCCATTCGAGATTTTGTGATATGGACCATTCTCACTGGGGTTAGGTGATATCTCAGAGTGGTTTTGATTTGCATTTCTCTCATGATTGGGGTGATGTTTGTTAGCCATTTGTCTGTCTTCTTTAGAGAAGGTTCTATTCATGTCTCTTGCCCAGTGATACATGGGATTATTGGCTTTTTTTGTTGATTAATTTGAGTTTTCTCTAGATCCTAGTTATACAGCTTTTGTCTGATTCCCAATGTGCACATATCTTTTCCTATTCTGAAAGTTGTCTATTTGCTTTGATTGATGTCTCCTTAGCTGTCTAGAAGCTATTCAGTTTAATTAAATTGTATTAGTTTATTTTTGTTGTTGCAATTGCCATGGAAGTCATCTTCATAAAATCTTTCCCCAGGATAATATCTTCAAGTGTTTTCCTCACACCCTCTTTGAGGATTTTTATTGTTTTATGCCTTAGATTTAAATATTTTATCCATCTTGAATCAATTCTGGGGAGTGGTGAAATGTGCAGGTCAAGTTTCAGTCTTTTACATGCCAGTTTTCCTAGCACCATTTATTGAATAGGGATTCATTTCCCCAGTGTATATTCTTGTTTGGTTTATCAAAGATCAGGTGGTTGTAAGATGTTAGTTTCATCTCCTGGTTTTCTATTCAGTTACAGATGTCTATGTCCTTATTTTTGTGCTAATACCATGCTGTTTTGATCACTGTGGCCTTATGGTACAGCCTAAAGTCTGGTCAGCTGATGCCTCCAGCTTTGTTTTTATTACTAAGAATTGCCTTGGCTATGCAGTATTTTGTCTGGTTAGATATAATGTGATGAATTATTTTTTCCAAATCTTGAGAGTATGATGTTGGTATTTTAATGGGAATTGCATTGAGTCTATAGATTGCTTTGGGAAGTATAGATATTTTAGCAGTGCTGATTCTTCCCAGCTATGAGTAGGTATGTTCTTCTATTTGTTGATATCTTCTGCTATTTCTTTTCTTAGGGCTTCATAATTTTCTTTATAGAGGTTCTTCACCTCTTTTGTTAGGTTTAGCCCTAGGTATTTCTTTTTCTTTTCTTTTGAAGCTACTGTGAAGGGACTTGTGTCCTTGATTAGCTTCTCAACCTGCCTTTTATTGGCATATACAAAGGCTACTGATGTGGACATTGATTTTATATCCTGAGACATTATTGTATTTTTTGATCACTTCCAGGAGTCTTGTGATTAAGTCTCTGGGGTTCTTCAAGTATAAGACCATATCATTGGCAAACAGCAAAAGTTTGACCTCCTCTTCTCCCACTTGGATGCCCTTTATTTCCTTCACTTGCCTGATTGTGTTGGCTAGAACTTCCAGCACTATGCTGAATAGTGGTGGCGACAGAGGACAACCTTGTCGTTTCTGGTTCTAAGAGGAAATGCTTTCAGTTTTACTTGATTCAGTATAATAATAGCTGTGGGTTTGACATAGATGGCTTCAAGCAGTTTTTTAAAATGTGCCATCTATGTGATAAACATATGCGTCCAGGTGTATTTTTGATATAATGACTTCTTTTTGCTTGGGCAGATATCCAATAGTGGGATTGCTGGATCAAATGGTAGGTCTACTTTTAGTTCTTTGAGGAATCTCTATACTGTTTTCCATGGAGGTTGTGCTAATTTACGCTCTGCCAATAGTGTATAAACATTCCCTTTCCACTTCATCTGTGCCTTATCTATTGTTTTTTACTATTTAATAGTGGACATTCTGACAGGGGTAAGCTGATATCTCATTGTGATTTTAACTTGCATTTCCCTAATGATTAGTGATGTCATACATTTTGTCATATGTTTCCTGGCCATTTGTATATCTTATTTTGAAAAATGTCTGTTCTTACCTTTTGCCCACTTTGTAATGAAGTTATTCCTTTTGTTTTGTTTTGTTTTTTCCTTACTGATTTGAGTTTCTTGGAGATCCTGGGTATTAGTCCTTTATTGGATACATAGTTGGTGAATATTTTCTCCCATTACATAGGTTGCCTATTTACATTGTTGGGTTTTTTGCTGTGCAGATACTTTTTAGCTTAATTAAGTACCTCTTATTTATTTTTGTTTTTGTTATATTTGCTTTTAGAGATTTAGTCATATATTCTTTGCCTAGGCAAATGTCCAGAAATTCTTTGCCTAAGCAAATGTCCACAAGAGTTTTTCCCTAAGTTTTCCTCTATATTTTTTATGGCATCAGGTCTTACATTTAAATATTTAATCCATCTTGAGTTAATTTTCCTGTATGGTGAAAGATAGGGATCTAGTTTCTTTCTTCTGCATGTGGGTCCCCAATTTTCTCAGCACCATTTATTACATAGAGTGTTCTTTCCTAGGGTGTATATTTGTATGCTTTGTCAAAAATCTGCTGATCTAGGTATATGGCTTTATTTCTGGGTTCTCTATTCTGTTTCATTGATCTCTGTGACTACTTTTATACCAATACCATGCTGTTTTGATTACTATAAACTTGTAGTATAATTTAAAGTTGGGTATATTATGCCTCCAGATTTGCGTTGTTTTGTTTTGGTTTGTTTGGTTTTGCTTACTATTCTTTTGTCTGTTCTTTTTTGATTCTATATGGAATTTTGGGATTTTCTTCTAATTCTGTGAAAAATGATGTTGGTATTGTCATGAGAATTATATTCAGTCTATAAATTACTTGGGGCAGAATGAACATTTTAACAAATATTGTTTTTTCCAAACGGTAAGCTTGGAGTATTTTTCCATTTGTTTGTTTCATCTATGATTTTCATCATTGGTGTTTTGTAGTTCTCCTTGTAGAGATCTTTCACCTCCTGGTTAAGTATATTCCTAGGTATTTTTTTAAGCCATTGTAAATGGTATTGAGTTCTTGATTTACTTCTCAGTAGTTACTAGTGCATAAAAATGCTACTGAGTTGTTTACATTAATTTTATAACCTGAGACTTTACTGAATTTATTTGTCTTCTAGGAGTCTATTGGAAGAGTCTTTAGGGTTTTATAGAAATAAGTTTATATCATCAGTAAACAGAAATAACTTGACATCCTCTTTCCCTATTTGGATGCCCTTATTTTGTTCTCTTGCCTGATTGCTCTAGCCAAGACTTCCAGTACTATGTTGAATAGACATGGTAAAAAATGGGCATCCTTGTCTTCTTCCAGGTCTTAGGGGAAATGCTTTCAACTTTAACCCATTCAAGATGATATTAGCTGTGGGTTTGTCATATATGGCTTTTACTATTTTGAGGTATATATCGTCGATGCCTACTTTGTTAAGAGTTTTTACCATGAAGGGGTTCTGGATTTTAGTAAATGCTTTTTCTGAATTTATTAAAATGATCATATGGTTTTTGTTTTTAATTCTGTTTATGTATTGCATCACATTTATTGATTTGTGTATACTGAATTCCTGGGCTGAAACTCACCTGATCATGGTGAATTATTTTTCTGATGTGCTGTTGGATTCAGCTTGCTAGTATTTTTAAAAGATTTTTGTATTGGGCAGCGCCTGTGGCTCAGTGGGCAGGGCACCAGCCCATATACCAAGGGTGGTGGGTTTGATCCCAGCCCCGGCCAGCTAAAACAGCAATGAGAATTGCAACAAAAAATAGCTGGACATTGTGGTGGGCAGCTGTAGTCCCAGCTACTTGGGAGGCTAAGGCAAGGGAATCACTTAAGCCCAAGAATTAGAGGTTACTATGAGCTGTGATGCCACAGCACTCTACCAAGGGCGACAAAGTGAGACTCTGTCTCAAAAAAAAGATTTTTGTATCTATGTTTGTAAGAGATGTTGGTCTGTAGTTTTCTATTTTTGTTGTGTCCTTTCCTGGCTTGGGTATCAGGGTGATATTGACCCCCCAGAATGAGTTAGGAAGGGTTCCCTCCTCTATATTACAGAACAGTTTCAGTATGATAATTATAGGTACCAGTTCTTTTATGTAGGTCTGATAAAATCTAGCTGTGAGTTTGTCTGTTCCTGGGATTTTATTTTTTTTTAACTGGGAGAACTGTTATTACTGATTCAATCTACTTGCTATTGGTCTGCTCAGGATTTCTATTTCTTCCTGATTCAAGCTTGGGAGGTTGTGTGTTTTCAAAAATTTATTCATTCTAGTTTTTCTAGATTGTGTACAAAAAGGTGTTCTTAGAAGTCTCAGATAATGCTTTGTATTCATATCACTTATAATGTCTCCTTTTAAATTTCTAACTGAGCTTAATTGAATCCTCTCTCTTCTTGATTAGCTAGTAGTCTGTCAATTTTGTTTATCTTTTCAAAGAACAAACTTTTTGTTTCATAGAGCCTTCTTTTTTTTTTTTTGGTATCAATTTCATTTAGACCTGCTCTGATCTTTGTTATTATATTTCTCACCTTCTGCTAGGCTTTGGGTTTGTTTGATTTTGTTTTTCTAGTTCCCTTGGGTTTGATATCAAGTTGCTAATTTGTGATCTTTATGTCTTTTTGATGTAAACATTTAGTGCTATGAACTTTGCTCTTAGCACTGCTTTCTGTGTCCCAGAGATTTTGGTAGCTTGTGTCACCACTGTCATTCAATTTGAAACATTTTTTTGATTTATCTTGATTTCATTGTTGACACAAAGATTGTTCAGCAGCAAGTTGCTTAATTTCCACAAATTTGTATAGTTTTGAGAGACGCTCTTTGAATTGATTTTTAGTTTTATTCCACTGTAGTCTGAGAAGATACATGATATGATTTTGATTTTTTTTTTATTTGCTAATACTTGTGGTCTAAAATGTGGTCTATCTTAGAAAATGTTCCATGTGCTGATGAAAATAATGTGTATTCTGCAGTTTTGTTCTGTAAATACCCATGAAGTCAATTCTAAAGTCCTGCTTGCATCAAGTGCTTCTGTTATGATTTTCTGCCTCATTGATTAGTCTATTTCTGTCAGTGGAGTGTTGAAGTCCCCCACTATTACTAAGTGGCTGTTTATCTTCTTAGGTCTAATAGTATTTGTTTCAGGAATCTGAGAGCTTCTGTTTGCAATGAATCTTCCAGAAGTTCATTGACCTTCTTGATAAATCTCCAGCAATATCAGAAAAATTTTCCGCTACTATTTCCTCAAATAGGTTTCCCATGCTTTTTGCATTTTCTTCTTCTCCAAGGATATTATGATTCTTATATTTGGGAATTTTACATAATCTCTTATTTCTTGGTGATTTTATTCATTTATTATGATTCTTTGTTCTTTATTTTTGACAGGCTGGGTTAATCTGAATGCCTTGTCTTCAAGTTCTGAAATTCTTTCTTCTGCTCAGTTGAGTCAGCTGTTAAGACTTTCCACTATATTTTGAAATTCACTAAATGACTTTTTCATTTCCTGAAGTTCTGGATTTTTATTTTTAATATCTATCTCTTTATTAAAATTTTCATTCATGTCCTGAATTATATTTTTGCTTTCTTTTTGTTGGTTTTCAACTTTATCATTGATCCCATTGAACTTGCTTGTGATCATACTTTGAATTTCATATTTGACATTTCAAAATTTTCCTTTTGTTTGCTGGAGAACTACTGTGATCCTCTGAGTATGTCATATTCTGAGTTCTGTCATATTCTGAGTGTGATCCTTTGAGTTTTCGTATTTCTGGAGTTCTTATGCTGTTTTCTTCTCATCTGGAGCCTCTTCCCTCAGCTTAAACAGATAACTTTGCTGTTCACCTGTTTACCTCTGCTGGGAGCTTTGCTGCACAGACTTGGCTTGTGTAGGTAGGTATCCACTGTGTTGTTACTGGCAATTGGGTTGAGCAGGACTTCAGACTCCTGGGAGAGTGTAAGGTACAAGTGGTGGTAGATTTAGGTTAGGTAATCTCTAGTTCCGAGGCCCCTGGGTGGCATGCTGGAGTCCTGGGGGCACCAGACAGATACTGAGCTGGTGAACTTGCCCTCAAACTTCCCTGAATTTGGGCACTACTCAGTGATAGTGAGCATTGGGGTGAACTCTTGATGTGGAAGAATACTTGTGTAGGAGGAGAGTGAATGCACTGTGAGCCTTGGTTAGGAGATACAGGCCCCTCTGGATGAGGTGAGTAGTGGTGGGCAGCTCTGCGACTCACAAGCCAGACACTTATATCTCTCTCTCAGTGACAGTGGTCTCTGTCTCTGGGGACATAAAGCACTCAGATTCCCAGCTCACACTCTGACCCAGCTGAAGCAGAGGTGGTAGAGGCAGCTCAGCCTGATGTGGGTGGGGCTACCAGGCCGGCTGTGGGCAGGGCTGCCAGACTAGCTGTGAGCTGTGGCTGATGTGCTTCAGTGTGTTGTGCCGGGGACTTGCCTCCAAGGAGTGTAGGCTCCTCCCAGAAGAAAGTAGTAGCTCAGAGAGAGGACTGCTAAACTTGGAGGTGGTAGCTTTCATCCTTGGGGCACACAAAGCACTTGTTGTGGCTTTTTAGAGGAAAAGAAATGAGGCCCAATCTCTGTGGAATCCTGGATGTGATAGATGCTTTGTCAGAGGTGGGGCATACACTTAAAGAGCCCCGGCTTAATCACCCCCTGTGGAACCCTCACCCAGCTGGAGTGGAAAGAGCCATGGCTGCCTCAGCAGCAGTGGTGGAAGGAAGAGAGGAAGATAAGGCCCCAAAGGGTGGGGAGCTGGTGCCCTGGTCCCCCTTATTCCAAGGTGCCCTGTGGTGTGTTCACTCTCAGCTAGACATGGCCTGCCCTGAATGCCCAACTGCGGGAGACCCCTAGTTACCCCAGGACCCATCTGTCCCCCAACGCTGCTGCAGTCTGAGAGGGCTTAAGAGTGAGTTGGCAATGGGTCCTGCAGTATAAAAACCTAGGGATTGGGATCCCTAGGTCGAGACAAATGCAAAAGTATTGTCTGTTTATGAAGGGATGGAAATGAGCTGCACCCTCTGTGCAGAGCCCAGGGCAGTAAGCAGAGTACTGCTGTGGGTGTGCCCACCTTGCAAGCCTAGAACTGGTGTCCAGGAGCTCACTCACAACACAAGCTCATGAGTGGGAGCACAGGGGGCTGTGTCCACAGCACTGGGTGGTTGGAGGGGGAAAGTCCCTGTCTCTATGTCCCTTCCACAACTGCCCAGCTTTTAAACTCCCTAAGTGGAGTCTTAGACTATGACCTGAGAGGGTAGGGCCTCTTCCAAGCAACAGCAGGGGCAAGATGCTGAGTGGAATGTCATCTGCTGCTATCTTGGTCTCACTGCAGTTTGTAGTGGGACAGTGGGAATTGTCACAGAAGTAGGTAGGAGAGCTTGGGCTTTCCTGTTCCTCCCCAGCTGGGCAGAGCTGCGACTCAGTCTGAGGCAGGGTGGTACTAGCTTTAGACTCCCAAACTAACATTCTGGTCCTGTGAATAGAAGTAAGGCCCCCTTCCAGGAAAACAGTATATGCAAGATGCAGAAGCAGGGAGTGATGCTGTCTGCTCACAGGTTGGTCCCACAGCGGTCGGTCCATAGCAGCACAGTGGGAATTGTCCTAGTGTATACAGGACAGCTTACCACCCCCGCCACCTACCTCCGCTGAATGGAGCTATATCAGCCTAAGGGTGGCACTGCCCAGATTCAAACTGGCAAAACAGTGTCCTGTGCCTAACCAAAGAAAGTGAGATCCTTCTCAGATAGGCTGTGCTGGCAGGAAACGGTGGGGAGCACAATACACTCAAGGCCTGGTCCTGTAGCAGCCAGCTTTAAGTTGGGTCCCAGTTATGTGCTCAGAAGTCTGGTTTCTCTTCACCTGTACAGCCAGGTGGGGGCTACAGCCTCATCAAACCCAAACCCAGCCCAGGGGCAGGGCATAGCCCAGGGTCAAACCCTCAAAATGGCACCTGGGACCTGGGAGCAAAAAGGCTGGTGCCCTGCCCAGACAGTCAGTGGGATGAGAAACAGTGGGAAACGCTTCCACCCATGTGTCAGTCTCAAAAGCAGCTCACATCAGGGAGCTTCCCAGGGATTCATGGGAGTGCCTGGGCCCCTCTATCCCTCCTTGGAGCCACACAGTGGCCTGTGGATTCCCAGTGTCTTTGCTTTCAGTATGGTGCCTGGCTCAAGCTGCTCTAGGCTCAAATGCCTGTGGGATTCCATATAAGTTCCCTTTCTGGAATAATGTCTCTGTGTGACCCCCAAGCAACTCCCTATTTTAAGCCCAAGACCTGTATGGATTGAGGAGTTCTCTTGCAGCCAAGATTGTAAAAGCTTGTTTGGAGTGTGAAGCCGTGGGGGCTTCTCTCTTTCTGTTTCACCTCACCTAGGAGCTTCTCCCAGCTGGTAGGTAGTCCCTGGCCAGGCAAGTTGCTCTGAACCCTCTCCTTACCCACGTCTGGTACTTCCTGTCCCTTCCCTGGTGAATGCCCCCATCCTCTCCCGTATGATCTGTTGGCAATGTGGGTCCTCTCTGCGGAGGAAGCACACACTACTGGTGTCTGGTCGACCAGCTTATCTTCCACAGTCTCTTTCTCAGCTGTAACTTGGTAAGACTTTTGAGAAACACTCAGACCAGGTCTATAAATGTCAACTGAGGATCACGTCATCTTTTTCTCTTCAAGCTGAATTTTCGCATTTTCTAACTGAGCTGTCTGCCACACATTTACCACTCACAGTCTGTGGCGAGGCTCGTGCTTGGTACAGAGCTGGCCCTATTCCTTGCTTGAGGTGCCTCACCACCATTCCTTGTCCTGTAAAACACCATGTTGATTCCACGTTTGGCGTCTCTCTCACTTATAAAGCCACTGCGGCTTCAGTTCCCTGTATTGCTGAGGTCTTCCATCTAGATCCTTTTCTGGCCCAGTGAGGCACTAAGTGCCAGGCCATTATTGTGGCTCAGGTCTACTTCCAAGTTCCTTAGAACAACTTTCTTCTGGCGGTCCATCACAACTCCAATGATGATTTCTTCTGCCATTTTCATGTCTGCATTTAGAGCTAAAGTGCACCAGAAGATACAGAAATCTAACTCAAACTATAGCTTTGCTTTGTAAAAGTGACTTGTAAAAGTTACTTTTTTTTTTTTTTGAGACAGAGTCTCACTCTGCAGCCCTAGGTAGGGTACAGTGGCATCATCATAGCTCACAGTAACCTTAAACTCAAGTAATCCTCCTACCTCAGCTTCCTGAGCAGTTAGGATTGCAGGCATGTACCACAACACCCAGCTAATTCTCTCCCTCCCTCCCTTCTTCCCTCTCTCTATTTCTTTCTTTCTCTCCTTCTTTCTTTCTGTTAAATGTAGAGTCAGTGTCCTGCTTTTGCTCAGGCTGGTGTTAAACTCCTGAGCTCAAGCAATCCTCCTGCCTCAGCCCCCCGGGGTTTCTTGGATCATAGGTGTGAACTATTGCGTCCAGCTTATTTTCTAAAGAGTTTAGCCTGCATGATGCATGTTGAGTGATTCTTATAAGGTAAAGTCTTTGCTGGTTGTTCACTGAGCTGGTTTGAATTGTGTCCTCCAATAAGACATGTTCAAGTCCTAACCCTTGAATATAACCTCATTTGGAAATATGATTTTGCAGATATAATCAATTTAAAATGAGATCGTACTGGATGAAGATGGGCTCTAATCCAATAACTGCTGTTCTTATACGAGAGAATATTGGACACATAAAGGACTGTCACAGGAAGATAGAGGCAGAAATTGGTTTATGCTGCCATAACCAAGCATTGCTAGAGGTAGAAGAGATGAAGAAGTGTACTTCCCTAGAGATTTCAGAGGGAGGATGGCACTGCTGACACCTCGAATTTGGCTTCCAGCTTTCAAAACTGTGAGAGCATAAATTTCCGTTGTTTTAAGCCACCTGGTTTGCAGTGATTTGTTACAGCAGACCTAGAAAATGAATTCATTCCCCAACTAGAAAACCAGATAAAGGTGAGAGGTTTGATCCCCTGCCTTCAAAGTTCAACTCCAGGCTTATTTCTTGAGGGATAACACTTTCTGTACTTAAAAAAACAAAAAAGTGCGTATTAGAGACTTCTTCCTCTCTTGGCATTCTGTTATTGTCCATGACGCATGAGAACTTTGTATCTGAAACATTGCCTAAACATTTATAGCTCCTCCTGGGGTATAAATGCCTGATATTCTGCTGAAGGGTTATTTGATAGCCACCCCTGACCATGCTGAAAACCTTCAGACCTCCCCGCCACGCCACCCAGTTAGTGACTTAAACATAACTCTCCAAGTTGACTCATTAACCTGCGAGGACAGCAGGCAAGTTAAAGGTTGAACTGAGAATAACAAAGTGAGACTCTGTCTCAAAAAAAAAAATACAAAAAAAGAAAGAGATCGTGTATGATAGCAAATGTAAACTTTTGCTGTCAATTCCCTTTCATGGAAAACTCTGAACAAAGTGTTTGAAATTAGGTTTTGTTTTGTTATTGGAGAAAAGGCTCCAAAGCTGAGAGATGATGGAGAACCTGGAATAGGGATATAAACAAAGGCAGTAGTTTGTTAAGGAGATGATAACGGCAGTCAACAGTGGAGACTGGGAGGAGATATAAGGGGTAGCGTAGCAATAGAACTGATGGGGTGTCAGGTGGGAGGAGAGCTGCCAATAAAGCTGACTCCTAAGCTGAGAAAATCGGGAAAACATTTGTGCCACTAACTGTCATGGGGAATTGATGTTTGAGATCAGAAAGGACAAGAAAGTGGGGATGAGGATGATCAGACTTACTGGCTAACAAAGCTCACCAGGTCACTGCCTCTAATTGCCCATTTTACAGAGGGGAAAGGGAGGCCCAGAGAAGTGAGGCCAACTCAACCCAAGTTCCATAACCAGAATCCAGGACTCCTATCCTAATCTCACACTCTTTCCAAATTAGAATTCAAGAACTGGAAAAAGTGGGAGAGTTTAGACCCTAAGATCTCAATTTTATAGAATCCCATTTTGTAGCTGACAATAAACTAGTCCCCCGAAGGAAAGGGTCTGGGGCAGAAGCCACAACCCAAAAGTTAGTTGGAGTTCTACTCTTTATTAAAAACAGTAATATTTGTATTTATTTCTAACACTTAAAGATAAGGCAAGTTCCCATAATAATCTGGATTTCTGGCTGCTCTGGGAAAAGCCAGTTGCTCTGTCAGAAACTTAGTAAGAGCTTTCCTCCTTTCAGATGGGGCACGCACAGGGTAGTTGGTCCCAGCCCACCTCGTGTTATAAACCTGGCCCTGGTAGGCCCTGGATTTTGCAACCCCTGGGAGGGGGAAGAAAAACAGAGACCTGGAGCCCATGGCTGACAGCTGGGATTGTAAATGGCAGGGGGTGAAGGAAGTGACCAAGGATCACAGAACAGGAAGGCCCAGAGAGCCGAGACTGCAGAAGCAAAAGGTCTCGTCCAAGAACTCAGGGTCAAAGTTTTCATCTATTTTTAGATAAAGTAACAGGATGTGGGAACCAAAAAAAGGTGGTCAATTCTCCAATACTGCACAATGGTGATGACTTATGCAAAACATCCTCTTTCCTATTTTTAACTGGATCACAGAAGCTGCGTCAGAGGACTTTGCTGCTGACTAATTCTGTTGAGGCGTCTTTCTCTGAATTGTATAAATGTCATCCACACAGGCTAAAGAACATTTGAGAAAAAAACTCCATAAAGACTACTGCATACAGGGCATTCTTATAAATAGTGCTCGGAGTGAGATCAGGGTGTTCTGGGCCACAGCTTTCTGGAAGTTGTCTAGGATTTCATGGTTGAAGGATGCAGACATTCAAAGAGAAATCATTCATTTGTTTAAGCTGAATTAATGATCCCATGGTTTTTTTTTTTCCACTGTAAAGTACAGTGAGGACTATTTTTTAGTGCAGGTGACATGGAGAATTATGCTGATTTTTCAGCAAAACAGTTTTCTGGTTGTATAAATATCCCTGCCCCAAGAACAGGCATTTGACTGGAGAAAAGGAATCGGGAATGAGGGCAAAGCGTTCTCAATGCTTCTCGACCCCCGGTGTAACATTGGCAGGATGTTCACGTCTGTGGAGACCCGGGTGGTCAGGGGATCCAGACCCTTCCCCTTTGACTGAGGGGGAAATGGCAGTTTTGAGCATGCTGTGAGGCCCCTGCTGTAACTTCCCGGGCTCACAACTTCTGTACACTCCAAGTTGACTTCCAACTGCCAGTATCTCTTTGGGTTTTTTTTATTAGCGAGGAAAGCTACCCCGAGTTTGCAGCAGTCCAGAGGTGTCAGAGAATGGACACTGCCCAGAAGCAGCAGCTGCTCGTGGTCAGCACCTGCTGAGAGTTGGCATATAAGTACCCAGGGACTCCCACCTCAGCAGCTCAAGGCAGAGAGAGAGTAGACCGCCGGCTCTCGCAGGCTGGTATCTAAGTAGTTAGTAACATCGTAATATTTTGTTTTTAGTGTGGGTATATGTTCGTGTGTGGTCTGTATAGTTTCAACATGTATATATGAAATGCATATACTGTGTATGTAATGTTTGTATGTACGAGATCAATATATGTCTATAATAAAAATATATCCATATGTTTTAATATTATTTATAATACTTTTTATTTAAGGAAGATGATACTGTTTTTCCATTTATAGTGGTGTTATAACGTTTCCATTTAGAATGAACGCCATTTAAATAAAAATACTGAGTTCGGTTAAAGAACATTTAAGTAAACCATAGAGCAAGGCCTAGCCCCATATGATGAAAAACTGTGGAGGTTATGCATGAAATCTTGAAGTCTGGGAAAGCCTGACATTATAAGAGCATTTATTTCTGGGCAGCCCCAGGCCCAGAAATAACAGCAAATACGTTGGGCTGACTTCAAAGAGAAGTTAAATTATGTTACCAAATAAGCCATTTCATGGCCTTATTCTCTTCCTGCTCTGCGCAGGCTGACCTTAGAAATATTTCCTGACCTAGCTCATTCATTTATTGATTTGACATGTATTTATTATGGTTTTGTGGTGTGTCTCTATAGAAGATGCTATGCTGGCTCGGCGCCTGTGGCTCAAGTGGCTGAGGTGCCAGCCACATACACCCAAAGGTGGCAGGTTCGAATCCCCAGCCCGGGCCCGCCAAACGACAATGATGGCTGCAACCAAAAAATGGCCGGGCGTTGTGGCGGGCGCCTGTGGTCCCAGCTACTTGGGAGGTGGAGGCAGGAGACTCGCTTGAGCCCAGGAGTTGGAGGTTGCTATGAGCTGTGATGCCATGGC